>JAOXJP010104799.1:0-14279 GCA_025762735.1 Platanus orientalis | reverse complement strand
GGGAAAAGGGAGTAATGTGAGAGAGAGAAGAGAGAAAGAATCACTTACTCGTGTGATAGAGGAAATGTGAGAGAGAATGGAGAGCCCACGACTACCACCCAAGAGGATAACACCACCACACGTGTGCCTTGGATTTGGTGCAACCCTTGACGAACGAACAAAGTCTGCTCAGCATCAGGGGCGGACTCATCAGCACTGAAAAAGTGATTTACACTTTTGGGGGTGCTTTTCACTTTTTGGCGCTGATGTGTCTGCCCCTAATGCCAAGCAAACCTTGTTCATTCATATGGGTTAATACAAAATCTTGAGGGCCACAAGTGGGCTTTATTATTCTTATTTTTTTCCAAAAATTGAATTACATCCTAACATCTCTTCTATTTATAAACTTGACGCACAAGACTCCTTAACTCAATAGGACTCCTATTCTAAATTAACTTCTGAAACAAAAGACTTCTTAAAAGACAAGACTCCTAATTAAAACTCTCTAATTGCATCTAAACAACCCATGGCATTTAATGCTTTGTGATAACATAACCCCAATTATTTGAATTCCCCTTTCCAAGGCCTTTGGGGCCTGGATTGCATTGAAAATAAATCCCAAAATAAAATGATAAGTGATAACCCTAAAACTTTCTGGAAACAACTCAAAATTTTCTTAAACTACTCGAACTGAAGTAATCTTCCAAGAATCTTCCTTTTTTTTTAATATGGCTCTCTTATGAGGAGGCACGTACATAAGTCTCTTGTTTAGATTTCAAAGAAGAGAGACTCATGGCCAAGTAATCAGTATTGCTCAACAAATATTGTTGTTGATAGGTATTACTGAAACTTTGTTAGGTCCACCATACTTGAAGATTTTAAAGGATTAATTATGTAACTTTGTCTCAAGTTGGGATGCAAGGATTAATTACGTAACTTTGTCTCAAGTTGGGATGCTGTAATTCATTGCAACAGTTTTGATGATTACTTTGTATACCATTTTTCATCCACTAATGAGATTCATACTCATTAGTTTTCATATTGAACAGAAGCTTTTGTACATGGGGTTTTCTTCTCTATTAGAAACTCAATTACTTATACAACAAAAAGTATGCTGGATGTCCGATTCAAATAAACATCTTAAAATTTTCTAAAACATTCTATAAAAAGTTTTGTCAAGAAGAGGTAATTCATTTACAAGTTCCTTTCAACATCCCGTTTATCTTCATGACATTTTATTTCCAAAAGTCAAAGAGAGATTGGTGGGTCTGAGAACTGATAATACTAATTGAAACAGGTACGATATGAGTAGACAAGTATTGTGTAAGAGTGTTGTATGCTGACACTGTACATATTGGAGTTTACTTTTCTTCATTGGATGTTGGAAGGTGAAGGCTCGTGGTAGCTTTTTTAAGTGGAGGAGGAATAGTTTTGTCGAGAGAAGAAATTATGACTGAAGAACTTGGTCAGTGTCAGTGTTTTTGGCTGTGTATTTCATTCGAGGTTTCTTATAGATTAGGTCTATGGGGACCTTCTGTTTTCTTGCTTTTGTGAAGAACATGTCATATAACTCTGCAATATCAATTAGCTTATCTTGCACATATCATTTAAGGGCTTTGATTTTGTGATTCTGTGATAGGAAATTCTAGAAAAAGGTCCTATCCCTGTTTTTCCTCGACTTTTCATGGGTAAGTTTGACAGGGTGGACCTCTTGGGGGATGGTGTGGTGCAAAGTGGTGCCCCTCAAGGTCCAATTCTTTATGTGGACGGCAGTCATGGAGCGTATCTCCACCATGGACGTGTTGAGGAACAAGGGGATGTATCTTACCAGTGAATGCCTGTTGTGTTACAAGGATGGCAAATCGATTTCTCACCTTTTGATGCATTTCCCATTTGCGTGGTAGGTTTGGTGTTGGACCTTACAAGATTTCAACTCTATGTGGGTTTGCCCTCCTGGCATTTGAGACCTTCTTGAGGGATGGCTAATGGATGCACTCCAAGGTTTGGGTCTGAAGATTTGTAGGCTGATTCCGGCGGCGGTTTGCTGGTCATTATGGATTGAAAAGAATAACAAGGTTTTCAATGACCATGCAGAGCCATCCTATAAGGTCAGAAGGTCTATAAGAGGGTAAAGGAAAAGTTTGTGTCTTGGGCGAGGAGATGTAAAGGGTATGAGGCTATTTTGGAGGGGGCTCTAGTTAGGGAATGGAACAATGTAATTGGGATTGGGTGGTGTGGAGGTGTGGGGTTGGGGTCAGTTTTTGTTTCGGGTCGGGGTTGTTCTGTTTTGGCGGGGGACAGCTTGTCCCTGCCTTATAGCTTGTAGCTTGTTTTTCTTTTTGCTCTTAATAAAATTTTTCTCATAAAAAAAAAAAGACGCGGAGATTCACAATTGTGGTTTAAAATCTTATTATGATAAAATCTGAGTTTCTTTGGATGCCACTACATGCCCTGAGGATTTGGTAGGATAACTTAGATAGTGGCTAAAGTTGGAATGACATCAGGGCCGACACATCAGTGCCCAAAAGTGAAAAACATCCTCCAAAAAAGTGTCTCACTTTTTCAGCGCTGATGTGTCAGCTCTAATGTCATTCCAACTTTAGGCACTTTCTAAGTTGTCATACCTAATCCCAGCTCCACTACATGTAGCAATTCTTTTTTCTTTTCACTTGGGTTTCTAAAAGAAACTAGATCACATCAACTAGAAAGCCCTCCTTGACTTGATTTTGTCTTAAAGTTAGGTTCTGGTGTTCATGATGCAGTACAATGCTAGGGATACCAATTGGATGTAGGGGAATAGATCAAAATAAAGCAAAAGCAAGCATATAATTAAAACAGTCCATAATTTGATTCTTTGAACACTTTCAAGTATCCAAAATTACACGAATTAAAGAATAAAATAAAGAAAAGAGAGTTAGGAGAGTTTATAATAGAAAATAGGAAGAAAAGAAGAATAAAGAACCCAGAGGACAATCCTGAAATTACCAAAATACCCCTGATTGTGCGTTAGAAGTTATGAAAATTTTCTAAAGGTATTATGACATACTTGAAGGTCCTAGGACCCAAATTTCATTGAATTTGGACAAAATTTGATGTGTCAAATCATTGAATTTCAGAAATTTGAAAGTTCTTTTAATGGTGGTTCACCTAAAACCAGTCGGGAATCTTTGACAGGGGACTTGTGGAGTTTAGTGGGTTTGACAGGGGACACACATGGGATAAAAACCATAAACGTAAAGGAGAGGAAAAGGGAGATTAGAGTAGGGTGATTTTAACTTTTTATAAGCCCAAAAATGATTGAAGTGAGATAGGCTTAGATTAGGTAAAAAAGAAAAGGGGTTTTAATATGAGAATGTTAGAGGAGTTTGTTTACATATTTAAATCAAAGGAAACTAAAGATAAACCCTGAAAATTTAGGGTAGAAATACCTTCAATTGACTATGTCGATTTGGACTATGGTATGTTCTTGAGAATCTTGAAGTTAGTCTTGTTGTTCTTCGAGTTTCTGATTTTAGCTCTTTAAATTCTTCTAAAATCAAATGGGATAGCAACAACTGATTAATGGAGAAGAGGATTAGAGAAGTAGAAGAAGAAAATAAAAGATTAGAAGAAAGAAAGAAGGAGAAGAAGAAGAAGAAGTAGAGTAGAGAGAAGAGACGAGATAGAGGGGAGCCCAAGGCTAGAACCCTAGAAGAGGGGAAGGGGGTTGGATGGGATTTATTTTAACACCCAAGGGGAAAACCAACTCAAATTCAATTCATCTTCAATAAGATTCTTTCTGTAAAATCGTTTAGAGAAGCTCAGTGGGCAGGAGAGGCACCCCTAACCGTTTATGGGCTGACATTTGGAGGTTTCATCTTCCCTCAAAGGTTACTTTTTACATTTGGATTTTGATCAAAGGCTGTCTTCCGACTATTAATTTGCTCCAAAAGAGGTATGATTATTCAAAACATTTGCTCCCTATGTATGCAAGATGCTAAAAGTACTGATCATATCTTTATTCATTGTATATATGCCTCGGAGATATGGGCAAGGTTTTTGAATGAGATTGGACTATCTTGGGTGTCCCTGAATAGAGTTGATTTACTGTAAGCCTTTTGTGATTTACTGTAAGCCTTTTGGAAGATTGGAAAATTTTTTAAGAAAGGAAGCATTCTATTGAAGTTAGTGTGCCTGACTATTTGTTGGTTCATTTGGCTTGAATGAAACAAGAGGGTTTTTGAAGGATGTATGGAACCAGTTTTCAATGTTTTTTGTAGGGCAAAGGAGGTAGCATGCTTTTGGGGTCTTGGAGATTACACGGTGATGTCCATTTTAAGGGATTAGGGGCTAAATTTTCAATTGTAACTCCTTGTTGTGTTGTTTGGTTGTCTTTGGGGATTTCTCATCCCTTTTCTTTTTTTAATGAAATTTTATTTATCAAAAAAAAAAAAAAAATCTTCATTGCTGGCCTTAAGTTAAAAAACATAAGAAAATAGTAAGAAACCAAATTAGAAAGTCCAAAATTACTAGTTTACTTGATACCTAAGACTCTCCTAAACTCAAAAATGCTAAAACATTGACTTTATAAGAACTAATTTGCCAAAATTTAAGGCTTCCTATAGAATTTCAACTAGCACTCCAAGAGGACCCTACTTATTGATTCACTAAAATTACTAAATTACCCTTGGCAACAATGCCTTTACAAAAATACCCTTCGACAAAAAAACCCAAACTACCCATGGCACTATTGGCCTTATTACAAGTATATCCCAACCCCTAAAATATTCTAATTAACCCACATACTTCATAAGACTTGAACCTTGTTATCATGTGGTGGCATATATAAGAGCCTCTTCACAATATATACATCAGTTCATCTTGTGTTTTGAAGAATGTTTTTTCCCCTTTCCACAACTGATGGTTCTCCGGCAATGGGGGTATCGTCGGAGTAACCAGTGATGATGAGGTTTCATTGGCAACATCGCGTCGAGTGAAATTGACATTGTAAGGAGTCGACGGTGGGATATCCATGGCCGAGATTTAGCGAGTGGGAGGGTGTTGCGAACGGTAAAAACAAGGGAAGGGGGGTCGCGTATCCCGTTCGTGTTTCCCCGAGCAGAAACATCACTGGAAAAGACCATCCACAAGTAACAGAGAGGAGTTGGTGATTCATAAAAAGAAGACTTATGTATAAGTGGTGGTTCATTTGGAGTGGCCTCATAATCAGGATGCAACAATTTAGGTGGGGGATAATGGTCAGTATGTCCAGGCAGGGGAAGGTGAGGCGGAGAGCAGGTCCAACCAGATAAGGAACTTTTCGGTTGCGAGAGTGACGGGAGTGATGCCCTCTGCCCAGAACCTTGCCTTATTGGAAAAAATGGCTTGGAATGTAGCATGGAACTCCTCCCGTGTGAAACTCCTGCCAGATAATTTGTTTCTTCTAGTCTCTCCAACGGTTAAAGGACGTAGAGTGCATCCTAGCTCATGGCTGACGAGAATGGGGGGTATATAGTTTTCTCATTGATGTTTGTCATTGTCGAGGCCGGATGCTTTTCCTTCGGTCCCCACTCTTTAGGGCGGTGGATTAGGGTCTTTGGGATCCTAGCTCATTTTCAATGTCTCCCTATGTTCCAAGCTGTGGGTGACTTTTGTGGTGGATTTTTGGGGGTGGATCCGATTGACGATTTGTCACTTGAATGGATTTGGATCTTAGTGCAAAAAAAATTCCAGGATCCCGAAGTTTGTTTGCTTCTTTAATGATAAGGTTCCTTCAAAATCTCGATATGGGATGAAGAGCTTCCCCTGATTTTAAACATGGAAAAATGCATGGATAGTCTTAGTTCCAATGGTAAAACTGAACAGTCGACGAAGGTGCTGAGAGAGAGAGAAGACCAATCGGGAGAAAGCGTGAGTTGAGTTAGACTGCTCATACCTCCCATCGCCACCGGGGAAGATTGAATAGTTGTTGGAGAGGTTATGCATGGGTGGGAATCAGGACGGTTTCAAATTCAAATGGTATGAGTGGTTAGGTCGATGAAAGAGAACATGGTTGGCTAGAGGGAAAGAGGAGGAAGATGAAGTACGGTGATGAGGTGGTAGTTGAAAAAAGACAAGTTAAGAGGTTTAACTAGGGAAGGAAGTAGGTTAGCCCTGAGGGGAGGTCCAAACTGAACCAACCCGAAGAGATGGGCCGAGACTATGAGTGGACTGAGGTTAAACAAGATCGAGAACAGAAGATGGCTAAGTCATATTGGGCCGATTTGTGTGGCAACAATGAGGGTCTATGTCAAGCTGAACTTGCCCAAGGTAAAAGTGCAAAAGGCAATCCAGTCAGGCCTCAGTTTTTAGGTTGTAAACCTAGACCTGAAATTAATAATCATAAGCAAAAACTGGCTTTTATGGACATGTATGAGTGGATTGGAGGACATAGATTGGAGGTCTATAAAATGCAGGACAAAAAATTGAGGGCTTATTCTCGCTCCTCTTACCCATCGAAGGACTAGACAAACATAAGAGAAAATGATTATAAGAAGAGTTAAGACCTTGGTCGAGGTCTAAAGCAACGAGGAGCTATTGTCATTCGAGGGGTATCGTAAGAGATGACTGGCCGTCCTAAGGTTGTTCATGTGGAGGGGAAAGGAAAGGTCAAGATGCTGGTGTCTGAGTATCTTGCTTTTGATTCGGCAAGCGATAACAGTTTTCCTTCGCGTGGAGTTTCAGGCTGCCCCGTCATGCCGGGTGAATATCAGGCGTCTAGGGAGGCAGTGGGTGAAGGTAGTTCTGAGGGTGACGTGCATTTTCTGGATGACATGGCGGAGATCTTGAACCAAAGAGAGACGTGTCCCTCTTTGTCCAACCAGGTGAGCTTAAAGGAGCCAATGGAAGCTTTTCAAGGGGAAAAAGAGATTGCCCAATGGGGTGACAGAGAGGATAACAATGAAGGGGAGAATTTCTCAGCCATCTCTGAAATAGACTTTGAGCTGGTGAGAAGGGTGTATTCCTTGTTAAATGTAGAAGAGGTTCTATGTGAAGAGACCCCTATCCAAGCTCTACTACTGGCGAAGACTTCGAATTGGGTGATTAAGCAAACCGTGTATCTCAATAAAAGAATGAGGGTGTCTTTCCATGGCATAGAGTATCAGGTTGAGGACCTCTTCATGGAGATCAAGTGAAGGTGTGACCTTTTTGGGAGGACCATGACAGTGCCTAGACAGAGGAATGGGGTGATAGAGAAGGGAGCTAAAAGGCTCACATCTACAATCAGCTACGAGGGGTCAGCCGACAGATCAGGTGGTTGGAGTAGGAGCAGGGGATCAAGGAGAAGAAATGGGGAGAATGCTTCACAGATTGTTTCTCATGAGAATTTGAATCCTTTCATGGAATGTTAGGGGGTTTGGGAGTAGAGAGAAGAGGTTTGTGATAGACATTTGTAGTCGATGGAAGGTGGATGTGTTCAATTCAAAAACTAAAATGCATTCGTTTGGTATGAGAGAGGCTGTGGAATGTTGGGAAAGACGAAGGTGGGGTTTCTACCCTAAAGAGGTTCAACACCTGGCTGGTGGCATTCTAATGGGGTGGAACAAGGAGGTTGTGGAAGTGCTTGAGGTCAGATTTGGTGCATTTTTAGTGTCCTTGAAATGCAAGCTAATTCAGGATTCTTTCCATTGGATCTTCTCTGCTGTCTGTGGGCCTCAGAATTCAAGTTCTAGAAGCTTGATGTAGAGTGAACTCTCAGCTATTCAAGGAGAATGGCAATTACCTTGGTGCCTGGGGGGAGACTTCAATATTATCCGTTTTTTTCCGGAGATGGTAGGGTCTCATGCTCTATCTTCTCAAATGCTTAGTTGATGTGGAACAGCACAGAGGAAGATTTCACTTTGAAGAGAATAAACTCAGAAATAAAAAAATCTAATTTCGGATCAGGGGCAATTCAATAATTTTGGTAGAATTGGGTAAAATTACCAAAATACCCCTAAAAGTGTCTGAAAATTCAAAGGCAAGTGCTGCACTACAAAAGCCTCATTTGTTCAAAATTTCAACCAATTTGGACTTGATTTGATTAGTCAAATCTTAAAAAAACTCAGTCCATTTATATTTTTCTCCAAAAACCCAAAACCAGAATTTGAAAATTTTATTGTTTGGGAAGTGTGGTTAACGATAATGTGATTCTGGTGGATTGTTAGCTTGAAGGCTCCTTGCCTCCGTTGTATTTTAGTTTTCTTTTTCTTCTAATAAAATCAGTTAATTATCCAAAAAAACAAAAGAATTTGAAAAATTTCAAATTACACTAAAAAATTTACGAGTTTTGAAGGGGACTTTGAGTTCTTTGATAGAACCATATTAGGGGAACAAAACCCCTCAAGTAATTGAAGGAAAAGAGATCAATATAAAGGGTCGATTTTAAGATTTCCACTAAACCAGAAAATTTCTGATGGAACTCGCATAACAGCACTTCAAGAATAAGAAGTTTAAAACAAAATTTAATAAGAAACTTTAAGAATAATATGAAGGAAGGAATAAAGGAAATAACCTGTTCAAACCATGAATAAAAGCCCTCTAATTTGATGGTACGAGTTACACAATTAGTTGATCTTGGAAATCCCAATAGCAGCCTTCATATTTGACAGATTGGGAAAACTCCAGCACTTTATTGTGGTAGGAGATGACAGTGGGTAGCAGGCATGATGAGGACATCATGGCTAAAGACTTAGTTTATGTTTAGGATTTCTTTATGCATTAGTTGTAGCCATTTTTATTTATTTAGCATTTGATTTTTCTCTTGTGGGGGGGGGGGGTTACTGAATTTTGAGGGTACTTTGGTCATTATTTGGCTAGTAGGGTAATTTGTGTCTTTTATTTTAGTTAGAGGGTACTTTGGATATATGTATGTGGGAGTTGGGGGTATTTTAGTCTCATAGATATATTTTGTATCTAAACCTAGCTGTGGGGGCTTTATAAACACTCCCACGACTTGGCTTTCAATATGATGAAATAAAAAAAAAATTGAAATAACATATGGCTCTTCTTCTTCTTCTTCTTCTCTTGATTGAAGGTTGTTGCAGCTTGGAATGGGACTAGGTCCTCACTTAGTTTAATGTTGGTGGTGGAGGCTACTCTTTTCCCCTTAGGTTAAAGGTCATTTTCCCTTTTCTGTTTCTTTATCTTCTAATTTTTCTACAGGATTTTGTATTGCTGAAAATCACTAACTTGTAAGAGAATCATCACTACTTCCATAAATCCAAATTTTTGCTCAAAACAACATCTCTAGGTTTTTCTACAAAGCTGGACAACTCAATTGGAGGCAGCCAAATACCCAAAACTTCAGCCACACGAGATTCCCAAGTGAGTTCCTCAGGACTAGGTGTTAAAAGGGTTGTTTTGCTGATTTTGGGAGTTCGATCACTAGTTTCAGCAGACCAAGAACCAATGTGATTTGGGGCCTCCATAAAGTGTATAACCCCTGACCGACTCTGTTGGAAGTGAAAGACAACAATGAAATTCACTTTGAAGCAAATCCTATAGGGTTTTTCCCAGTGCCAGGCGTGGAGAAGTGTTGTTGGGCAGATTTGGGAAATCAACTACCAGTTGCAAGGGCTGAAATTTTAGAGCGATTTGATTATACCTGGAGGTCAAGAGCACCTGGGCGACACTCAAGGAAGTGACAACCTTCTGAAAATTTGATCATAAGAAAACCACATGTGGCTTTCTCAGACAGGGGCAGCACACCTAGAAATCTGCCCAGATTTTTGTACTACTTCGAATCCATTGGTTTTGACTACTAGAAGCTAGGATTTGTAAGGCCCTCTACTAGAAGACATCTAAGGATTATCTCACTTCAAAAATCAGGTTTAATTTTCCACTTTTGGCGCTCTTTTGAACTCCTAGATAGGTAGTAACCTGATGGTTTATTGCGGCATAAAGTTTTGGACTGTGGGTTAATCTTCTAAGTATAATCCTAATACCTGAGCCTATTATCTAACCCTAATCATGTTCCCACATACCCAACTTAGTCCCCATGCCAAAACCCACATTTATTTGTGTTTTCCCTCTTTTATTTTCATTTTTTTGGACACTTTATTTACAATTTTATAACATCAGATTGTCTAGAGAGTAGCTTTACAATTCCTATTCCTATAAATCTATCGGGTTTCTTGATATAGTAATTAGGTTGTTTTATTATTTCTTGCTTTGTTTTCCCTAATTCTTTTTATGCATGATGAACCTAATTTAAGAACTACCTAATTTTACATGTGATTGGTATGATTAGGAATCTAGGTTATAACATTTTATTACTTTAGTAATTTTATGTCTATCTTTTATGCACACACTTCACTTACCTGCTTGCATGCTACATCAAGGTATAGAATAAGAAGACGCAGGGTAGGATTACGGAGATAAGAAAAAGAAAGAAGTTTGTGTTTGTAAGAAGGAAGGGAAGAAGGGGGTTCTTGCATGAGAGAGAGAGAGAGACCTGGTCTATGATCACAGTTAATTCAAATAATTTTTTTTATTCTCTATTGATGTTGTTGAGGGGGGATGGGGGGCCTTTTAAAAGGCTTACGTCAAATAAAATCGTAGAAATTTTCTAAAATAGAAACTTCTAAAGTTCCTAATATTGCTAAATTCTACTTTCCTAAGAATAAAAGGAATCCTAAATAAAAGAAAAACTACTAAATAACCCTTTAGAAGGGATTATCGACCAACAACAAGTGGGACCCAGTTGTTGACTTGCAGCCCACGAAAGGACAAAAAAATGAGCTGTCGACTTGCCTATTAAACCCCATTTTACCCTTGGCTATGAAGCCTTATTACAAGACACTATCCTCAACTAAAAACCCCCAACTAACATAAAAGGCCTTATTCATAAGAATAAACCTATAAAAATGTACCCCCACGGCTAGAATATCCTAGGCCAATTATTTTTGGGCTTAGGCTTCCACAATGGATACTTCTAGTTCAACCATGCAAGTGAAGCGACATCATTAGCTTTTTTTTTTTTACTTCATCACTAGAAATAGTCTATTTAATATTCAGATGAACTGAGCAAAATTTACTAAGTCGAACAAGCAGTCTGACCCAATTATGAGCTAGTTGGACCGCTTCCTTGTTTTTCTTTCTTTGCAGGATCATTTCCTTATGGTGCAACTCTAGGTGTTTCCAGATGCTAACTTGGATCATATCCCATTGCTGCTGAATCATGATGAAGTTGTGGCTAGCTCATCCCCCTCTAGGTTTGAATTAATGTGGCTCGAAGTGCTTGGTTTTAAGGACTTGGTCTATAGATGGTGGAACAACTATCAGTTTGAGGAATCGACGGGCTTTATTCTTGCTCGAAAACTCAAAGCCTTAAAATAAATGATTAAGTCTTGGAACAAGGAATTGATGGAGAGAGTAGAGTAGAGAAAGGGTGAATGCTTGGCTGGGACTGAAGCTATAGATCTGCAGGAGAAGGCATCCCACATTTAGGAAGCTCAAAGGCATTAAAGGGAGAACCTCAAGAAGTTTTACCATTCTTGGCTGCTTATAGAGGAAATCTCGTGGAAGCATAAATCTAGGATTAATTGGCTCAAGCACAAAGATAGTAACACTCATTTTTTTTCCACTGTACAACTAATATGCAAAGGAAAAAGAAAATGGTGATGGGGGTGTAGGAAGACAGAAGATGGGTCAGTGAACATGCTACTGTTGTGGAAGTGATCTTCCTCTTCTATAAGGATATTTTTGTAGAACCTTTTGTTACCAGACCCAAGATTGACGGTATAAAGTTCAACAAGTTATCTAAAGAGTGGAGCTATTGGCTTGAAAGATCATTCTTTGACCTTTTAAGTCAAAGAGAGCTTGCTGGGTCTTAAAGATGACAAGTCCCTTGGGGCCAGATGGATTCCTTATGCTCTTTTACTCGGAATTCTGGGACACTATAGGAGGTGAGGTGATGAAAGCTATGAATGAGTTTCATTCCTTAGGATTGTAAGAGTCTAACTTTCTCATTTATCTCCCTCATCCCAAAAAAGAAAGACTTGTTTGAAGTTTGGGACTTTCGCCCAATCAATTTGCTGAATAACTTTTACAAGTTTCTTGCTAAAGTTCTTGCTTGTCGGATGGAAGCTGTTATGAGTTTTGTCATATCTCTTTTCCAATACGCATTTGTTCGGGGCTGTCAAATGCTTGATTGGAGCTTGGTGGCTAATGAGTGTATTATAACTGGACCTGAACAGACAAGGAGGGGATCATGTGTGCCATATTGACATGGGGAAAGTGTATGATCATGTAAACCAGGCGTTTCTGGATTAGGCAATGTCTGAAATGGGTTCTGGTACCAAGTGGTGGTTCTAGATTAGAGTATGCATCTCATCAACTTCATATGCTTTTCTGATCAATGGCACTTCAATAGGATTTGCAAAAGGCCAACGTGGAATTTGATAAGGGGACTCGATCTCTCCTTTTCTATTTAACATTGTAATGGAGGTTCTTAGTTGTTTGGTTGTGAAGGCGGAATCAGCTTATTGCCTATCGGGTTGTAAAATAGGGGAAGAAGGTCCTTCTGTTCTCCTCCTGTAGTTTGCTAATGACTCCCTCTTTATGCTCCCCTGAAGTAGCGGTTATGAATCTTCAAACTGTTTTATTGATCTTTAAGGCGTGCTCGGGGTTGAAAGTTAATTTACTCAAAAGTAAGATGTATACGGTGGGTCAAAGCCAAAATGTGCAGGTTCTTGTAGATCTGTTTGGATCTCAAGTGGCGTATTTACCTACGTCTTATTTGGGCCTTCCTCTTGGAGGGAAGATAAAAGCTAAATTGTTATGGGATCTGGTGGTGGAGTGTGTCTACTAAAGGTTGGCTGGGCGGAGAGGGAAGTATTTGTCTAAGGGGGAGCAAGTTAAACCTTATAAAATGTGTTCTGTCAAATCTTCCATTGCATTTCATGTCCCTATTTCGGGCTCCCACATTGGTTCTTTGGTTTTTTTTTTTATGGTAAAAGGTTCTTCGGCTTATAGACAAGGTAAAAAGGGAGTTCTTATGGCACTCCATGGAAGGGGATAAAAAGTTTCACTTGGTAGAGTGGGGAAAGGCCTGCATGCCTTTTGACCAAGAGGGGACTTGGGATTAGATCTTTGAAAAAGTAAACAAAGCTCTATTACCAAAGTGGTTGTGGAGATATGGAGCTGAGTCAGATGCTCTCTAGCGTAAGGTTATTGTTGCTAAGTATTGCTCTCATAAGTTTGGATGGTTCAGTGATTGCCTTAAAGGTGCATTCAGATTTGACCCGTGGAAGTACATATTCCAAGAGATGAATGCTTTAAAAGTGTCATTGGTTTTCTGGTTGGGCATGGAAACAAGGTCTATTTCTTGCACGATGTTTGGTTTGGTAGCATACCCCTAAGCCAAGCTTTTCCTAAAATATATTAGCTTGCAAGGCTAAAATATGGGATGGTGGAAGAACGTATAATTAGTGAAGCTCAGAATCATGCTTGGGATCTTTACTTACGTAGGGTAGTGAATGATTGGGAAGTTCTTGTTGTTTCATTTATGCTTGTGAGGTTGAATAATGCATCTATTGGGGATTCCTCAGATCCTAACTAGTTGCTATGATCATGAGCCCAAACTCCAAAATCTCGGTGAGCTCTATGTACAAATCGCTCTGTCCATTGGCTATTTCTGACAGTTTGACTAATTTTATTTGGAAATTAAAGATGCCGTCAAAAGCTAACTCCTTGCTTTGGCTAGTCTACTCTATAGGAAGGTCCTAATTCATGACAACCTTATGAAAAGAGGTTACCCCTTAGCAAACCAATGTTGTATATGTAAGAAAGACTCAGAGTCAATGTTACACCTCTTCCTTCACTGTAGTGTAGCGGTAGCTGTGGGGGGAGTTCATATTACGATTTCAGATTCCCTTGGCGCTTCCCAAGTTGATCTCGTCTCTTCAAGATATTTGGTTCAACAATGGTGTGAGATTTTTGTCTCTAAGGGGAGATGGCTTGTCGAAGTGCATGCCCCATATTGTTTATTAGAGCTTATTGATGGAGCAGAACACATGTATCTTCGAAGGGAAATGATGTAGGATATTCCCAAAGCCTCACAATAATTACCAAATTAAAAGTGAGGAAGCAAATATCCTAAAAATTCAAATTTTAGAATACACAAGTAGTCACAAAATTAAGGAAAACATGGAATAAAATGATAGAAATAATATTAGAAGAGTTTAGAACAAGAAAAGAGGAAAAAATAGGAAGAAAGAACCTAAAAGGGTATTTTTGTAATTTTGGACAAAAAATTCAAAATTACCAAAATACCCCTATGATGCGTCAGAAAATTCTGA
>JAOXJP010104788.1:0-14279 GCA_025762735.1 Platanus orientalis | reverse complement strand
AAGAAGTCTCTCAGGAGGTTGGCCCCTCGAAGTGCCGTATCGGAGGTTTGAGTTCCCTTGAACGAGCTCATTCTCATCTTTTTTTTTTTTTTTTATATTTCTATTTGTAGTTTTTTTTTTCATCTTTTTTATATTTTTTATTGTTATCAAGGAGGATTGTTACAAGCGGTATTAGAGCTTGGCTTTCCTGTCCAACAATGGCAAACAGAACCAGATCAGCAAAGATTGAAGAGATGTTGCAGAAGATTCTACAGAGGTTGTCAGAGGTATAGAACACGTTAAATGATCTATTGGAAACTAAGGTGTCAACGGGGCAGGCTCCGGTGATCGAGATATTGAGCATCAATTCAAAATCTGAGGAAGACCTTGAGGAATCAGAATCAGAAGAAGAGTTGGAGGAATTTGAACCAAAATATAAGCCAGAGGATATGAGAAGGCTAGATTTTTTGGAAGTCATCCTACCCCCGAAATTCTTAGATCCTCTTACGCCTCCACACTAGTCTTTTCAACCGATGGGGGGCCAATTTCTCTATCCAAGCTTTGAGAATAAGGTTTCTTAAAGGGGGAACGTATGTAACATGCATGCCAAGTTGAGGGAATGAGATGTTCCTCAAATCTCGAAATTGTAGGAGTCAATAACTATCTTGGAGTCAAATATTGAGTTGTTAGGATATAGGGTTTGTTGAGTCTGATACCACTTGTAAGGGTCCTCCTTGATAATAATAAAAAAATATATAAAAAGATAAAAAGCTACATATACAAATAAAAATGAAAATAGAAAATATGAGAATGAGTTCGTTTGAGGGAGCTCAAACCTCTGATACGTCATTTCGAGGGGCCAACCTCTTGAGGCACTTCTTAATGATTTTTTTTCTTCATTCCCAAAGCATAGTAATTACACTTATTTATAGATTTATTTTTTAATAACAAACTTCCTATTCCTCTCATAGAATCTTAAACTGACTCAACAAACCTTATATCCTAACAACTTAATATTTGACTCTAAACAAACTCAACAATATAATTATTGACTCCTACAATTTCAGAATTTAAGGAACACTTCATTCCCTCAACTTGGCAACACGTTACATTCCTTTCCCCTTTAAGGAACCTTGTCCTCAAGGTTTAGATTGAAAAATTGGTTCCCTGCCGGTTGAAAAGACCAGTGTGGAGGCGTAAGAGGATATAGGAATTTCGGGGGTATGATGACCTCCAAAAAATCTAGCTTTCTCCTATCCTCTGGTTCAGATTCCTCTAGCTCTTCTTCTAGTTTTGATTCCTTAGGGTCTTCCTTAGATTTTGAGTCGCTGCTTAATAGCTTGATCACCAGAGTCTGTCCCACTAACACCTTAGTTGCCAATAAATCCTTCAACATGCTTACTACCTTTGACAACTTTTGTAGAATCTTTTGCAACATCTCTTCAATCCTTGCTGATCTAGTTCTGTTTGCCATTGTTGGACAAGAAATCCAAGCTCTGATACCATTTGCAACAGTCCTCCTTGATAATAATAATAAAAAATATAAAAAGATAAAAAAACACTATAGATAAAAATAAAAATAGAAAAGATGAGAATGAGTTCATTCGAGAGATCTTAAACCTCCGATATGACACTTCGAGGGGCTAACCTCCTGAGAGACTTAGTGATTTTTTTTCTTCCATCCTAAAGCATAACAATTACACTTATTTATAAACTTTTTAATAACACACTCCCTATTCCTATCCTAGAATCCTAAACTGACTCAACAAACCCTATATCCTAGCTCCTTAATATTTGACTCTAAACAAGCTCAACAAGATAGTTATTGACTCCTACAATTTCGAGATTTGAGGAATACCTCATTCCCTCAACTTGGCAGGCATGTTACATTAAATGGTTGTTACATGTATGCAAAATTTTATTTTATTTTTCCAATTTTACATTTAATTTATTTGTAACTTTTTTTAGGTATTATAAATAGGTATGGGTTTTTAAAGATGTCCCTGTTCTATCTTTTCCTTGTGAAAGTCGAGCTTTTTTTTGTATCATTAAATATTTTTTGACACCATAAAAGAAGTTGATACAATGGTTAATAATTTAAATCTGTCTTAATAAAAAAAGTAGTTATAGAGAGGAGAATTTAAGACGTTTATTTTAATGCCTAGGTTGAACCAACCTGTTATTGTTATTATTATTACTTTTTGGTACGGCCACGTGGGCCTACATCGTGTTGACAACCACATAAGGCGGGACTGGATTGAGCCGGTGATAACCTGAGCGGTTAACATTACATTGCACTACTCACCCCCCACTCTAGGGATTCGACAATGGGTCTTCCCTAGAGAAGATGGATGCTGCAACCACCTGAGCACCAGGGCATTGGCAACCAACCTATTATTTTGAGAAGTCCATGATTAGAAAAAAATGACGGTTGTTGAGTTAACTCCTTAAAGAAGAAATTGAAAAGACAAAAAGAAGTTATTATTGAACTGTAAGATTTGATGCGGATACAAGAAAATCAAGTAAAGTTAGAAAAAAAAAAGTCAAATTATTAAAATGTGCGAAAAATAATATAGATAAAGATAACATTGCACCTGAGATGGATCAATATTTCTCTCATATAAGAATGATATAATGTTAATTTGATTTATAAAATATTAACACTATAAATCATTTTTCACTTATTAACATTGTAATAAATATTTTAGATTTTCATCATCTCAATATATTATAAATCCAATTAACATATATAAAATTATATTATAATGTTAATATATTATACATCTTATCACCATTCTTAAATGAAAGAGATATTGACCCATCTTAGGTACAATGTTATCTTATACTTATCATTGTTTGTACATTTTATTAGTAAGACTTTTTTTGTTTCCTAATAACTTCACCCGTTCTCTTTGTACCCACATCAAATATTTAAGTTTAATAATATATTTTTTCTTTCTCCTCAATTCCTTCTCCAAGAAGGTAATGCAACAAACGCCAATTTTTTCATTATTATAGATTTCTTGAATAATAAATTGGTTTAACTCAACTTTACTTAAGTTTTTCATAAACCAATGTATTAGAATAAACATCATCTCTTTAACTATTATTTTTATTAAGAGGATTTAAAGTTATTTACCAATATACACAAAAAAACTTCTTCATAGACCTTCTTTTTTTTTGTTGATGTTAATTAATATCTAATGATACGGAAAAAACTCGACTTTCACAAAGAGGAGAAAACAAGGACATCTTCAAAAGCATATGCCAATTTATAATACCCAAAAAAATTATATATAAATTAAACTAAAATAGAGATAAAAAATTTAAATTTATTAAAATTCTTCATATCTACAGGGCTGATTCCTTGTTTTGTTGAATTTTGTATAAGCTTTAGAAATTGACTTTGTTAGATACTCAAAAATTAATTTTCCCTTTGCCATGTCATTAATATCTCAATATTTTCAACTATATCAATATCATGATTATTTAAACTGTAACTTTTAAGAACCAAAAATTACAAAAGGACTAGCATTGTAAACTCTTCATTTCTTGATGTAGAATCAAATCTGACATTACTTTTGCTTAATGTGTTCTCTTATAATTACATTCATGTTAGAAAAAGTTATATGTTTTTCAATGTACTAATTATACCTATTTCACCTTTTTCATTTTCATTTAGAGAAATTGTAGGTTTTTGAAGTTCTATAATTCTAAGGCATATCACTGTCATTTCATTAATTGGGAAACTAATACATTTATTGTAAAATTTAAAATATATATTTTTTCATATCATATCTCTTAACCAAACAACTAATTAAGTTTAAACATACTTGTTCATTGAGAGCACTTATAATGGACTGAAAATCATTTTTGTTAATTTTGCTTTCTTGTGCTCATTTAGACTTTTAATGAAATGATTAAGGTGACATGGATTGGAAAATGCATTTGTCATTTTATACCCACAAAATATAGGGATTATGTAAAAAAAATACTAGTTTTCTTTATAGATCACATGCATATTTATTGTAGGTATATAATGACAATTGTATGTTGCAGCCTATGTCACCTTAATCATTTCATTTAGTTCGAATGAGTACAAAAAAACAAAATTATCGAAAATGACTTTTAATCCATTATAAACATTACTCAATGAACAAATATGTTTGAACTTGATTACTTATTTGGTTGAGAAATATGATACGAAGAAGAAATCTTTTAAAATTTGCAATAAACGTATTAGGTTCTAATTAATGAAATGACAATGATATTAAGTCTTAGAGTTGTAGAACTTCTAAAATCCATAAATTCTTTAAATCGAAATGAAAGAATTGAAATGGATATACGGAATACTTTAAAGAACTATATAATTTTCTAATGTGAATGCAATTACAATAAAATGCATTGAGAAAATATTGTCAGATTTGATTCTATATCAGAAAAGGAAGATTTTACAATCTCTTTCTATTTTTTGTTCATAAATGTTATATTTTAGATAATCAAAATATTGATATGGTTGTAAATATGGAGACACTTTAATGACATGGTTTGAGAGAAAATAGTTTTTGAGTATATGATGGAGTTGGTATATAAAGTTTTTACAAGTTCAATAAAATAAGGATGGTTGTGCCATGAATTGAAATTGTATTGTATGTTTGTTAGAGAGGCTGGTGAACTACTACGATCTATAGATTCTACATCTATATACAATCCTAACGAGAATAAAGGCTATTTAAATGGTTGTCCATATGCTCTACATGTATGTAGAAATTTTAAATATTTGATCTCTATTCAAAACCCCATCATTCACAGTCACAAAGAATAAATAATTTAGTGCTACTTACATGGATAAATCTACCAAACACCATAAACTAAACAAATACTCTTTTAATGGTTAGAAAGGAGTTTTTTTTTTTTTTAATGAAAAAAAAGAGGGATGACATTAGAGTTTAATTTGTGAATGTATAAGATTGGTCCCTCCATTGAAATCTACAACAATTAGCTTGCCATTAAAGTAGTGCATCATCTCAACTGAAGCCATATTTTTTTTTTATTATATTAACATGAACCTTTTAATTACAGAATAGATCTGAAGGTAGACTCAAAGAAGCATTTTAGAAACAAAAAGTTAAAATTGGGAATACCTGTCTTCAGAAGACTAATAGAAAGCTCATTGGCTAGGATTAAGAACATTCTTAGAACCCCTTGCAGAGCGATTGAAGATGATAGAAACCATGAGAAGAAAAAGTTGTGTCAGAATGATACTTTCTAGCATGCCAACCAGTGATTACTTGCTATTAATCCTTAAAATCCCATTAGGAGTGAGGGGTTTTGGATGCGAAGGGCAAGTAGAGCACCCTTTGTTTTCGATGGTAAAATAGAAGACTAAGAAAAGCGTGAGAGAGAATCATCGGCATATGAAGAGTTTAGGGATTTAAAGAATATATCTTTGATTAAAAATATACAGAAAGAAAAGAAAACAATGGGTTTTTGGATGGGAAGAGAAGGGAGAGGAGGGAGAAGATGAGCAGACTACCAATGGTGTTGGTGGACTCATGATCTGATGGCCCCAAGCGCTTTGCTACTGTTGCCGCTGTAGCTATTTGATCATGATCTCATGAGCAGACTACCAATGGTGTTGGCGGACTCATGATCTCATGGCCCCAAGCACTTTTCTTATTCCTTCTTCCAAAATTTTAGAGCAAGAGAGAGATAGGTAAAGAAGAGCATGAGGGGAGTAAAGAGGAGAGAGAGAACATGAAAATGTGAAGAATGAAAAAAAATCTTAAATTTTGGAGGGAGAGAGAGAGAGAGAGGTTGCATTATTGGTTTTTCACCAGGGTCTTAGATGATGCTGAAGGGGAGAAGAGATTGGAAGGATGAGGACACAGGGGAAGGGTTTAGAGAGGCGGAAGAAAAGAGAAGAATAAAGTCGGTGGAGAAATATCAGTAAAGAAAAATCAAATTAAATAAATGATAACAAATGACATAACACCAAATGCAAAACAAGGGGAAGCTACTGTTCATCTATAGTAGATTCCCCGTTTCCTTTAATATATAGTATAGATTTGTTTAATTCCTCTAGTACTCTCTTTATTCTTCAATTGGACTCAATCTCCCTTGATGATGCTGCAAAGATATTGCTTGGCAGTGCCCAAAGTTTTTCACAGATGAGAACTAATCAACCTTTCCTTGTTTCTATTTGACTGAATTTTTACTGGAGGAAAGATAAACCATAACTCCATGAATATTACTCTCTTTGCAAGATTACTCTGCAACAAAAGTTAGGAGATTATATGACATTGCGAATGTATTTTCTTCCTTGAATCTCATTCAAAAGGTAAATATCCCAATGACAACTTCCCAAAACAACATACAAAACTTTTCTAGCCCTCACAATTTCAATTTTCTCCAGAATGATTTGCAGATCCATCTCTCAGAGGGCAGGAATCCTGCATTCATGTGGTTGGGAATTAAAGGAAAATCTGAGAATAGAACTGGCAATTTTGAGCTAGAATCTAGGAAAAAAGTATTTGGGAGTGAGATCTCATAAACATAGATTTTAAGATGAACAAGGTGGTTTCTATGATTAATGTGAAGCCTAACCCAAAGTCAAACATGCAAATGCAGATGAAACTTGAGGATTTGACAATTGAGATTGACATAAACCTGATTAGGCAATAGTCAAGGCACAACTTCAAGGGTTTTGTGTTTGACCCTTTCAATTTGCTTGGTATGGCTCAAGTTGGTGACTCTGACAAGAAAAATGTGAAAACGTTTCAAGATTGGGAGAGTGCTGCCTCTTCTTATTGCCCTTAATATCACAACCAAGCTATTCTCTTCCCTGAATTATACATACTAAATCAGTGAATGTTTTCACCAGTATTTCTATATTTCCAACTCCTGGCATTGCATCACATGTGAGTGAATTCCCGTCACTCAAATCAAAGTAGTTGACTGTATAGTGCTGCACTGACAACCTCATTGCCTTGTTAAGTTCCCCTAGATTAGCATTCCATTCAATTAGCATCACTTTCATATCTACCATGTATTTAGTGATCCACAATTGATAGGGGTCTCCAATCAAGATTGCAGGGCGTTGAAAATATGTGGGCGATCTTTGCTTATGGAGGTTCATAATCAGCCCAGGAAAGAACAATTAAAGGTGTTTTTTAGAATAACGACAAGCTCTAAAAACATGCTTTTCTTATATGCCTAGAAAGATGTCTTTTAATTTTGTTTTCTCACTTGCGTCATTTATATGACCCCAGTTTACATTAGGGTTTGAAATTTTAGGGGTTGTCATTTTGTGAAAAGAGGCCCACCATTTGAATGTATTGTTGATGCTTAAGTTTCATTAGCTGGATGTAATACATTGACTCTAGTATGTTTTTATAGAAGGGAGATTATATTCGCACCTCATGTTTTTGCAGGCACACCTCACTTGTAAGCACACCTCTGTAAGTTTCAATTATACCCTTATCTCTATTTAACCCCTCCCTGCTATGTTTCATATGCATACCTCCATTTGAAATTCCCTCCAACTTGCGTCTAAGGTTTAATTGTTCCCTCCCTCCCTACTTCATTCCTTTCTCCAATCGCTTCAACTGTTCTCTCCCTCCTACTGGCGTCATCAGTGACTGAATCATGCCTCAACGACAACGGAACTTGCCATCAACCTCTAGCACCGTTGCCGCCGCCATACATAGGTCAGGTAAGAGATTAATTTAAAAAAAAAGATCTTAAAAAATACCATGCAAAGAAATTAATTGGAAAAAAATAGTTTAAAGAAGCATAAACATCAACTATTTTACTTTAAATTTCAGTAAATCACTTTTTAATTTAAAATTTTGTGGTTTTTTTTAGTTTTTTTTTTTTTTTTTTAATTTCACAGGTTATGTTTGGCTTTACCAGTTCGTACGCCTTAAGGCCTGTTTGGCATCACAGTACCAAATAGGCCTGAAGGCGTTCGACATCACCATGCTAAACATCCCTGAAGGCATTCAACAACATGATGCTGAGCGCCTTCAGGCCTGTTCAGCATGGTGATGCTGAATGCCTTTAGGTTTGTTCGGCATCTCAGGGTTGAATAGGCCTGACATTGTTTTTCTATTTTTTTTAATTCATTAAATATTTCAAAATATGTCTTTATTGTTTATTTTTTCAAATTATATAGTTGAACGTTAGACACCATTAAATATTTCTAAAATATTTTTTTATTATTTTTTTTCAAATTTATTGTTTTTTTACTTCATTAATTATTTCCAAATTTTTTTAAAGATTTTTTTTATTTAATGCGTTTAGACACTATTTTAACATCTGATAGATATGGAGACCGGTCCTTCACGAGTAGCACCGATCGCATTTGTGCATGGTGTAGGGTTGATGACGTCTCTCGAGTTCGGGGGAAAGGCGTCTCATGTGACTACCGAGCATTACTACCGAGCATTCTGTCATAGACTCGGTAATGGGTGTGATTGTATCTATTGTGGAGCCAACAGCGGTGCCACGATCGTCGCCAACCCTCGATGTTCTTGGAGCTCTAAAGGACCCCACCCTATTAGACAGCTATTCCATGCATGTCGCCACGTTGATTTGGCAACAAGGGGTATTTATTATTTATTTTATGTATTTGACTATTTATTTGTGTTATTCTATACGTGCATACTATGCTAACACTATTTCTTTCTTTCTTTCTTTTGTAAGAACGTGACCCGCTGAAATGTATTAGTCATGCAAACAAGTTTGATGAGTGGCAAGTAGAGGTCCAGGGTGTCCAAAACTTTAAGTTTATGGAGTTAGTGCGGCAGTCGAGTCTATACTCATTAGTGCATGCATTATATCGGTCTGTTAATCGGGTAGTCATCTCCGCTTTTGTTGAGCGTTTGTACCCTGAGACCAATAAATTCCACATGCCATTTAGGGAGCTGACGATCACGCTTATTTATGTTTACACTCTGCTTGGGATTCCAGTGACAGGGACTCCCATTCAGGTTGAGCCAGTCCGGTTATCTAGTGAAGAGGCTGAGACGTTACTGATCGAGACATTAGAGGTTACAGTGGAGGAGGCATAGGTGGAGTTGGATAGGGCACGGGGTTAGGTAGTGAAGATAAAGTAGTTGAGGCTTAGATTTTCAAGGGTTATTGATGCTTGAAGTGAGGCTGAGATTGGATATGCTGCTAGGGGCTATTTGTTGTATATTTTGGATATACGTTGTTTACAGACAAGACGTGTACATGGGTACCCATTTATTTTTTTTACATTGCTACGGGACCTAGATAATGTCCATACATATGCATAGGGTGTTGGAACATTGGCTTATATTTATCGTCAGCTTGGGATTACCAGCTGGATTCAGGTCAAGCAGATGACAGGTTATGTTACGTTACTCGAGGGATGGATTTAAGAGCACTTTCTTCCCTTAGAGCCACATCGTAATATGGATTACCTTGATGACCAGCCATGCAAGGAGAGGGGGTCCCTTGGGGACAATTTGAGGGCTTTACGAGAGATTATTGATGCATGGGTGATCCATGAGGTATTGTTAGTTATTATTTTTAAACATTTTAAATATGCTATTGATGTATATTTTGGTACATGTTGATAGTTGATAACAATCTTTACAATTTTAATGTATATTTTATATGGTTTGTGTAGGTGAGATGAACACCATACACTGATTGTAGGGAATACCATGCATTCTAGGACATTGCATACTTTTATGGGTTATTGAGGTGCCTGGAGATCGTAGAGTCCTACCATCTCATGCATGTTTTATGATAATTTGGGCGGTGCCAGGTCATCCCCCCCGCTTCCATAGCCCTTACTTGAGGTATTCAGGGTACATCCGCTATCACGTATCGGTTAGTATATGCATATTTGGAGTAGTTCTAGGTGTGGGAGAGCCACATGCAATCTGATGTGCATAGATCTATGTCACCCGCGTACCCCTCCGAGTGTGCCATTGATTATATGGAGTGGTATCATCGTGTGTCGTATATACACGTGTAAAATCCACTCTATCAATCTAACGGTGCATCTTGGCCACCGACATAGGGTACTATACACGTCAATACTATCATCCAGGTATATCGTTTAATGTTTGCATGTTTATGTTAATTACTTGTTAATCATTGAAAATGTATTCATCCTAAACTTTCCAGTATGTTTTATTTCAGCACAATGAGTGTTCACTGCAGATTATTTAGTATTTTATGGATTGCAGTATCGAGGAGACCTCGAGGGATCGATTGGTCAGTACGTTGTGTTGTGTATGGCAGGTTTTACGATGTGGCATCGACACCGCGTCCTCGGATCCCCAAACCCCATCTTCATCGACTGCACAGTGCCTAAATGCTCCTCTATGTGCTCCACAGGCCCCAGCTCACACTGCTCCACAAGCCCCAGCTCTTCGTCCCATTACTCCACAGGACCCACCTCCTCCTAGTGCGTCACAGGCCCCACCTCCTCCTCCCAGTACTCCACAGGCCGCAGTTCCTCCTCCCACTACACTCTTGCGGATGACCCGTATACTTGCTCGTACACTTGATTATAGTGGTAACAAATATACGCGGAAGAGGGGACGGTGCGGGGGATAACCCCATATATAGATGTTTATTTTTTTATTTTTTGTATTATACAAGGGATGACCCCTACATACTTTGTATTTCATTATATTTTGTAATTCTTTATATGATCACATATACTGAAACACTTTATACGTAATGAACTGTTGTTTTATTTGTGTTAATTCTATTACAAAACATATTGTTTTTATTATGTTTCGATTGCAATTAATGGCCTTAAACATGCAAATAAATGAATCGATACAGAAGCATCAAAGGCTGATAGACTGATACTTTCGAGAAGGGGACCATTGGATGAAGAGGGGGCTTTGAAGGGATGATTGTCATATGACATGTAGGGCCCACCATGGAAAATAGGTGGTGGAGAGGAGGTTCGAATGTGAGGGTATGGAGACACCTTAGCCACACACATGTGAGCTGAGTTAGCCTCCTCTCATTGGCCAAAATGGATGGAGGGTGGGATGGATGTCATGTGGCAAGGGGGGAGAGATGGATGGTGGAGGTAAGGAGGTGATTTTTAAGGGCTTAAATGGAGTTTAGGGGATCAATAGTCGATGAGATGATGCCAAATCAAAGGCCCTAGCTCCAACCCATTTTAAAGATATTTTGGAGAGCATTTAATGAGGGGAGATAATTCCTAGGAGGTTCCCTAATGAGGGTTATTTGATAGAAAAACATACTGAATTTATAAGAAAATAAGTAATTGGGTTATATTGAGTTTGTAATTGGTCCAATTTATTAGGTCTTTTGAAGATATAGAAAAATCTAGAAAATAATCCTAATTTTAATGGATTTGGGTTTCGAAAGAACTTTCGGGGATTCACCAAGTGTTGGATACAGACAAAAGATGTCTAGACTTGATTGGGAGAGAATGAGGGTGATTGGGGCATATTGTGCCTCTGATGGTCCTAGCTTGGGTGAGTCTTTCAAAGGTCTCAGAATTAACAAAGTAGGACCATTGATTGACTGAATTTATGATCTCTGGTGAATTCTTGGGGGTTTACCAAAGGTTTATCACCTACTGAAAATGCTTGGGTTTAATATGAAGAGATTGAAGAATCCAATATGAAATGAGTCTGATAATATCTATGTTTGAGAGCTAGTTTTGAAGCCTTTGCAAGAACAGAGAGTTGGCTACTGACTGTTCTAAATTTAGTTATCCAGAGAATTTCCAAGAGCTTACCGTAGGTCAAATACATACCAAAATATGATACAGAAGCCTCTAAGGTAAAAAAAAAAATTCACCTTTTTTAAACTTGAATTTTTTTTTGCCTTAAGTTTATTCAACATTATAGGGCTGAATAAGCTTAAGCCTGTTCGACACCATGATGTCGAACAAAAACAGAATGAATTTTTTTTACAGCCCTGAGATGCCAAACAAGAAAAAGAATGATTACAAAATAAAAACAACCTTCCAATTTTATTAATATATCAAAAATTTACATGAGTCATAGTCAGTGTTATATACATGATCCCAAAATATGACTAGAAGAATACAATACAATAGATGTGCAACAAAACAAAAAATTACATCAATCGTCGCTCAAGTCTATAGACTTCTATGTAGTAACACTCGAGTTGACAACAAGTCTAAACTCTTCGATCCTTTATTTATATGATGGAAGCGCCTAACCGACGCATTGTTATATCTATATTTATACCAAAATGTTGTTATGGGGGGATTGGATGACCTGACATTAAGATAACTTGGACAAAGTGGTTTCTGTTGACGAAACCAATGACAATTTTCCTTCGAGCAACAACAGTGATATGATCTGATCTGAGTGGTAGGAAAGTGAGGCGCTGATGTATACTAAGTAATATAAGACAACATCATAGTGCGATACAATTAGATGTCTACATTTCGGCATGGACATCTAGTGATCGTACGGTGCATTATCATTAAAATAGACTAATAAATATCTAATCTCTTGTACTCTCTCAAATGACCCATATACTTTATCGTACAGGGGGCTATGGCTATCCAACTCGTACACCAGATTCTCCTTAACTTGTGCCAAATTATCCTCTCCAAATCCCATTAATCCAGTGATAGCCCTAAAGTCACAATGTCCATCCGTTGTCACGTTTATAACACTCCTGATATAAGGCCAAATGCCTTCTGGAAAAGAGCGCTATAATACAGTGAGGAAGTCTGTCTAGATGAACTCGATCGAATAACTTATAAGAAAACATGTTATGTCACACAACAGTTGAATTACTTCGTCACTTACACGATAATGTGTATATTAGTTACTTTTTCCTTCGATGTCTTCTGCTACATTTGTCTCACGGACTGTACTTGGATGACTTTGGTAGTGGTGGTTTTTGTTGGAGAGTAGCTATCCTATAATGATGGCACCCTCTCATATGCGAATGATCATGCCGCATAAATGTGTCTATTTTTGTATGTGGGCAACCTCGGGTATTTTTTTAACATTAGGTTCCTTGATATGTGTGTTGTTTGGCGTTGCTAACTCTTGCAACTTTTTAAGTATTTGCATTTTGGTGGAATGATTAGATTGATTAAACCGCTGTAGAAACAATTCCATATCTGATGCAACGTCTAAATCAAGGCTTGTAGGGCTTGTGGTCGGATGCATGTCAAGTTTGTGCCAATGCGCATGTACTGACTTAAGTGGAATGAGACGCCCCTGCCTATTATACTCTTGCTATCTCATGTACGCAGGGTAACCGTGTGTGCATCTAAGAACACATCCACATGCAGTAGAATCAACTCCAACAACACCTACACGCTTCATTTCAGCCAGAATCCTTTCAATGGCAGTAATGTTTACATTGCCGCAAATTTTTTTGAACTTAGCAGATTTAAAGCTATACTACACAACCGTCTTGCATCTCTCAAACAATGTTTTAATGGTTGTGTGTTGTAGCTCAAGAAAATTGTGTATGTTTGTCCATAAGGATTCAAAGTTTCATTGATTGGATCCAAACTGCCACTTCAACTTGGCATGTGCACTCTCAACCCTAGTAACATGTACACAAATAGTTATGTATTAACCAATGAATTTCAAACTTAAGTGAGATTACAAAATAAAAAGGTTATTTGTTCATTGTAGTGGCCTCAAAATGCATGAATCTGTCTGTCCAATCTGCTACAAATCTGTCCCTGTAACTGTTCAACCAAGTACTCCTCACTTAATGAAGTGTATTTGGATATGTGCTAAATTGCTTCTCCAATAATGCCAAGTGTTGAAGATAATATTTTTATATGTGAAACCACCAATCGGTTCCAGATCATCATGAACCTCTCCCATATCTTCTTCGTCATAAATAACTTCTTACAGTTTGCAAGCACATTTTTACTAATATGCCACATACACAATAAATGTGTAGCATTGGAAAACACCCTTGATATGACATTCATCAAAGCTAACTCCCTGTTTGTTACAATGACATTAGAAATAGTACTGTCATCCATAACACTACGTTGGACACCTAGTGCTCATATAAAGTTATCCTTACTCTCATGCTGACGATACACAAATGCTCTCGAAAAAGTCAAATCGATACACGTCAAGTTAACAATCTCCAACAGTAGCATGCGATATCTCTTTGTTTTATAGGTACAATCCATGATCAACACACTTAGGAATGCATGCAACAGGTCCATAGAAGTTGGGTGTGCCCAAAAAATATCAGTGACAACCTCATTGTCTTCCGCTATCCGATGCCACTTGATGTAATTATAC
>JAOXJP010104777.1:0-14279 GCA_025762735.1 Platanus orientalis | reverse complement strand
ATATTTAGCTTGTTGGCCAAGTTATTGGGCCCCACAAGATCTCAAACAATCTCCTAAAATATTTTCCACAAAACTTTCTAAAAATCCTAAACCTGCTAGCCAAGTTTTCTAAAAATACACTATTCCCATTGTTATTGACACCCCCTAGGTAATTTGGTCATAACTTTCCTAAATCACCTCAGATTTACACAATCTTGGTCTTGTTAGAAAAGTAACTGAATAACCTATCTAATAATACCAAAATAAAGCCAAAAAGTCAAGTTTTAATCAGAGAAAAAATGAGTCCAAAGTGGAAAACATGATTACAACTAAAAACCCAAAAAACTAAACTAACCATGACACTATTGGCCTTATTACAAAATTACCACTAACTAACGCTTTTAAAATAAGAAAATAACAAAGAATAAAAATAAACTACTCTACTAGACTTGACAAAGAGGACTATCCATGATCCTCTAGTTTCTTCTTGACATGGTATGCTCCCACATCACTATTAGACGATACAAGCCATCACACTTTTCTCCCTTCATCAATACCAAACAATCGTGTGTGATTTCATAGCTCTACCTACTGCTGAATACCAACAATCCATGGAATCTAACCGGCCTAATGATATCAGATTCTCTCGCATCTTTAGGACATATGCCACCCCACCCAAAGTGTGAATCACTCCATTAAACATCTTGATCTTAATTGTCACATCACCTATGATGCCACAAGTGGATCTATCACTTAAAGAAACAAAACCTATCTTCTTCTTTTGAAACATATCAAATATTCTTTCCTTAAGCATATATGAACATGATAACTTGAATCTAATATTCATTTATCATAAGAAAAATGTCCATACCTTTAGAGACTATGAGAACATCTCTAATGTATTCCTCTTGTTCTTTCTGTTAGCACGTTCTGAAAAATTCCTCTTAATATAGTCATATTCCTTGTAATGAAAACACTACATCTTGCCATTTCCACTAAACTTAGACCTAAACTTGCTATTCTCACATCCCCTCATAGATGACATTCCTTTGCAATTTTTCACTCGACTAATTAACCCAAAGTCTAGACCTCCATCAAGATTTGGTCTACTCCTAATCTCATTAGATAGAAGTGATGTCATGATGTCCTTAAGACTTACCATACATTTCCCGAACAGTAATGTTATAACCAAATTATTGTAAGAATCAGGAAAAAGAAGCAAAAGGGTTTTATCTTCTTCCTCGACCTTGACATCAATTTTGTGTAGTTGACTGATGCAGTATGGGATTAAAAACTTCACTTAAACACTTGATAGGCCAAAGAGAATATCCAACAGAAAATTACTGGAAACAACCCCTTGATTTCTTCAAGTTTCACTTAATTCCATACCATCTATACGTAGATGACGCTTTACAAACAATAACAAGCTCATCCAACCATTAAAGAAGAAATATGAATGAAATTTAAAGAGAACAAAATTCTCTCAATCTGGCCACAAGTTTAGAGCTCTTGGGTTTTAGGTCTTAAACTAAAACTACTAGGAATGCATTCTTAGGATGGCCGCAAGGCATAAATTATGAATATCTTTATAAAACCACAAAATCCAAGCAAAGAAAGCTTACTGATAATTTATGGCAACAAGGGTGGGTTCGAGTTACGGAAACAACCTCTCCAAAAATGGGGGTAAGAGTACATACATCTTGCCCTCCCCAAACTCCGCGTTAACGGGAGCCTCATGCACTAGGTTGCCTTTTTTTTTTAACTAGGATGATTTTTTATATAAAATTGATAGAATTTCTAGGTTTTAAGGTTGGTTAAATGAAGTAGATGATATAGGAATTGATAAAAACAGAACACAGCAAGGGGAATGAGTACAAGGTTGATCAGCTAATTTGGGAGATAGTATGGGGTGAAGGGGCTGGCTATGGAGGAATTTTAGATCATGAAGGAGATGGGTTTAAGGTTTACAGCTATGGGGATTCAAGAAATTGGAAAAATGTAAGAGAAGAAGAAGAAAAATATAGGGAAGAGAAAAAAAAGATGATAGATAGGTTATCTAAAAGAAATCTCCAACCTCTTACTTGAGAAATCACCAACTCAAGTTCAAGCTTAGACAAACTTGAAAAGCTTCAACCGTATGAAAAAGAAGAGAGTTATTTTAGCTTTCAAAATTTATTCAAAGTATTTATTTTAAATCCATTACAAAATGTATGGGCTGTTTTATAAACCAAAAACCCTCATAATTTAATCTTAACCATCAAACACAAAGATACTCTTCTTTAAATAATGTGGAAGAGATTTCTCCCTATAAAAACCCTATTTTGAAACTAGTTACAACTTTGCTCTATATAAAAAACTAAAATTTCCATTACATCCCCAATATCCCATACACAAAAAAGTGTCCATAAACTGAAATAAAATAGCAAACAATGTCTAGCAACATCTCCATGAAAGCACACACATGTGGCTCCACAATCAAGGGAACGTGGGTCTCACATGCCTCTAAAAGAGTAAGTTTCTCCAAAAAACTCTAAATTTGTTTCAAATTGAAACATACTTCTCTTTTGATGTACCCCATATAGACAATCCATAATCTTTACAAGAGGTTCCTACTTACCCTATGTGTGGGTCCCACCTAGGCTTCCATGTCCTCATCATTAACCTAAGAATTGGTTGAACACATTTAAGTGCTCTGACAAATTTGCACATTCCACCATCTTTAACCCGTACAATTGTTGCTTCAAATAAAACTTGTTGGTAAGACTCTTTCCTATGTAGAGTTTCTCCAATTTCTCCCATAAAACCGGTATTGAATCTTCACCTATAACATTGAACAAATCATTATCCACAAGACAAAGACGAATGTGCAGACTACCCTCATCTCTGTGTCTTGCCAATCACCCACCATCCTCTATCTCCTTGGACTTGCCTTTATTTCCCTGCAATGCCTTGTACAAACCTTATCATACTACCACATCATTCACCCTTCTTTGCCAATGAGTGAAACTACATTTTCCATCAAATGTCTCCATAAAGAACTGATCGATAGAAGCCTTTATTGTTGTCATGAATCCACCCAAAACATTTAGAAAGAAACACTAAAAAAATATTTTTTACTCACCGGTTTCTTTCTCTTCCTCCCAAACATGAACTAAAGCTCTGATACCAATTGTTGACACAGCGAAAAACAGCCTTAAAATTCAACGTGATGAAATACAGGCTTCAACCACTCGCAATCTATGCAATAAAGAATAAAATAACAACAAAGAAATTAATAATCACATAAGAAGAGGAGTTTTACATGGTTTAGTGATGTACCTACATCCATAGGAGATAATCAACTTTCTTCACTATGAGAATGCGAAATCTGTACAAAGAAGTGTGTTTTCTAGAACCCAAAACCCACACCTTTTTCCTTTGTACACCCCTCTCTCAATCTCTCTCTTTCAAACCTTTGAATAAAACCCTCACAAATCTCTTGCAGCTACTCCTCACTCTCACTTATTTTTCTTTTCCCTAATTTTACATTAGGGTTTTCACACTCTTTACCGTCATCAACAACTCCTCTTGAGGAAGGAATCTTTAACCCCAAAGACTTGGCAACCGTTAGATCCCAAACATAAAAAGATCTAACAAGAAATCTTAGACTGAAGCCTCCTTATTCGTTGCCAAGTTCAAAACAGACACTAGGGGATTTCTCTTATACCAAGCATTTTTTCCAAAAGAGAACCTTTACTCCATGCACCAAGCACATACTCTAATGTATGTTGAAAAAAGGTCGTCTTGTAATTACGGGGTGCTGGAAGGGGTTGACGGGAAACAAACCTAACCTTTGGCCTTTTGCATAAAGTGGCTACTTACCAGACTCGAACCCGCATTTTCACGCTAGATAGCCCAAGCCTCTACAATTATACCAAAGTGAAAATATGTCATTTTTAATTACTTTATCAATTTCTACAAAGGATTAAAATGGATTTTTTTTCTCTAAAAACAATAAAACCAAAATTATAAAAAAAATTAATTTGTGGTGGGTTTTAGTAGGTAGAAGAGTTCCCTCAAAAGTGTCAATATTAGGGAAATATTCCCAAAATCTTTTAATACAAGTGAAAGTAAAATATTGGAGCTTTTGTATTCCCCAATAATTTCATATCACCACCCTTAAAAGTTGTGAGTTTTTTGCCCGATTTCAAACCATGGTTAAGGAGCAACAAAAATAAGTAGTGTGCTTATAATCAGCAAGTATTTGGATGCAAGAATAAGTGTAAGAAGTGTGATTTCAAAGATCAACATGAAGAAAGCATAAAAACATGTAGAGTTAAGACTTTCTTTGTTTTATAATGGGAATAATGTTTTTTTCTTTACGGAAATGAAGGTTGATTCAATCAAGAATCCAAACTTCTATCTTCTTATCCTAATAAATAGATCTTCAGCCAAATTCTTCAGCAGTTGTTATGGTTTGATACAAGGAGGCTTAATATACCCATTTCTACTTATAATTGTGATATCTAAGTGGGATCATTCAAAAGTGGATCATAAAACTTTTAGAAGGTTTTAATGTCTCATACCATCAATTTGCCAACAATATGCTTGTTTTGTGTTTGGTAGGTGCAGATGAAATACCTTTCTATACTTCGTTGTATGTAGAAGATTAGAAGAAGAAGAAGAAGAAGAAGAGTGAAAAAGCAGGGCAATTATATAAGAGTATAATGTCTCTTATACGTATGGATTTATTATATATATGAGATACATTGGCAAAATACCAATAAATACAAGACAAAAAATAAACCTTACACATATCTTGATAGTTATACCATTACATTGATGTTACCCCATTACTTCAACACTTCCCCTCAAGTTGGATCATGGATATCAAACATGCCCAACCTGCTAATAATGTCATAAAGTTGAGCTCTAGTGACTCCCTTGGTTAAAACATCAGTAGGTTGTTGTTCTGTAGCGACAAACGGGGTACAAATCAGTTCATACGATAACTTTTCTCGAATAAAATGTCGATCCACTTCAATGTGTTTGGTACGGTCATGCTACACAAGATTATGTGAGACTAATTGCAACCGTGTTATCACAATATAAATTCATAGGAACCTATATGTTAAATCCCATATCCTAAAGTAAAGTTCTCAACTATAGAGCCTCACATACACCATGTGCCATGGATCAATATTCTGCTTTTGCACTAGATCTATCTATAACAAATTTCTTCTTACTCTTCCATGTCACAAGATTCCTACCTACAAAAGAGCAATAACCTGAGGTAGATCTTCTATCTTTGACTAAGCATTCCTAATCCACATCTATGTATACTTCAACTCTCATATGACCATTACTGGAAAACAATAAAACCTCTTCTTAGAATAGATTTCAAGTACCTTAAAATTTGAAAGGTAGCCTCTAAATAGAGTGTTATTAGAACATGCATGAACTGGCTAACTACCCCAACTGTAAATGCTATATCACTCCTCGTAAGAAAAGGGTAAATGAGTTTCCCAACAAGTCTTTGGTATCTCTCAGCTTCAATTAGGGCTCTTCCATTCTGATCATTTAGCCCATGATTTACTTCAATAGGAGTCTCTATAGGTTTGGCCCCTAATAACCCCATCTTTATCAACAAATTTAGAATGTATTTTCTTTGAGAAATGAAGAAACCATTCCTTAAACGTGCAACGTTAATTCCCAAGAAGTAATATAATGCTTCTAAATCTTTCACCTCAAACTCACCACCAAGGTAAGATTTCAACCACAATACTTCTTCTGAGTCATCTCCAGTGATCACTATATCATCCACATAAACAATAGCTATAGTTGTCCCCTTCAATGTATGCTTAATGGATAAGGTATGATCAGCCTAAGAGTATCCGTATCTAAACTTTTTCACACTTCCACTAAATCTCTCAAACTAAGTCATTAGTGATTGTTTGAGCCCATATAATGCTTTTTTCAACTTGCATACTTCACCCTCACTACCTGGAATCTTAAAGCTTGGGGGAAGTATCATGTACAATTCCCCATGGAGATCACCATGAAGGAACACATTTTTCACATCCAACTGCCAAAGCGACCAACCGTTATTAGTTGCAATAGACAATAATATTCTAATTGAGTTCATCTTTACTACTAGTGCAAAAGTTTCTTGGTATTCAATACCATATGTTTGGTTGTATTATTTTGAAACTAGTCGTGCCTTATACCTCTCAATTGATCTATTTTCCTTGTATTTGACAGTATAAACCCACTTACACCCTATAGACTATTTTCTTAATGGAAGGTCAACAAGTTCTCATGTCCCATTCTTTTCAAGGGCTATCATTTCTTTACGCATTTCTCCACTAACTTTAGAAAATGGGCATGTTCAAATAGGAATGAATAAACATGGAATATATTGAATTAACAAAGGTATTGTATGAAGGGTTAAATGATTTATACGAAACAAAACTAGAAATCAGATGGTTAGTGCAAGACCTTTACCCTTTACAAAGGGCAATAGGAGGACTATCATCAAATTCAGAATGCAAAGAAGTATTACATGGATTCGAAGAGTCAACTGGAGTGATGATGTGTCCCCTCTCCTTATATACACTAGCAAATCCTTCGCATTATCTGATGAAGAGTCAAAAGATGATGGATGAACTGAAGTGGAGAGTGGCAAAAAAGAAGTCAGACATGGAGACCTCTCTTCACTCAAACTCTACCCTTGAAGAAATGCCTTGGAACAGGAAAGAAAGGGCACAGACTCAAAAAAGTGATATCAATCAAAACAAACTTTTTTCTTGAGGCTAGATTGTAAGACTTGTAACCTTTGTGTTAAAGGATAACCCAAATATATACATTTGACTTCCTGAGGGACCAATTTGTTCCTATCATCCTTTTGTACACACTCAAATATTTTGGGGGGAACTAGAAAAAGAAGATGTTCTGGACACAAGACAGAAATAGAAGACTTGAAATTGAGAACTCGAGAAGGCACATGATTGATTAGATAGGTTGTAATAAGTAGAGCTTCAGACCAAAACGGGTTTCTGAAACATTCATCCCAAAAAAAAGGGCCCTAGTAACTTATAGAAGGTGTCAATTCTTGTGTTCAACTACTCCATTTTATTGTGGAGTGCCAACACAAGAAATCTGGTGGTCGATGCCACAATTAATCAAATATCTTTGTAACTGAGAAGATATGTACTCCCCCCCCCCCAATTATCAGAACACAATATTTTAATGGATGTGTCAAACTAGGTCTGAATCATTTTATGAAAATTTTTAAATATAGAAACAACTTCCCCTTTTGTTTTCATCTAGTAAACCTTTGTGCATCTGGACCAATCATCTACAAAAGTAATAAAGCAATGAAAGCCAGAAAATGAAGTAATGGGAGAGGGTCCCAAACATCAGAATGAACCAGTGCAGACAAAACAGAACTTTTATCATTGCTAAGAGGATATGAGTTTCAAACATTTTGGACAACTGACATACTTCACAATTAAACTCTGACATACTACTAGACCAAAAGCGAATAGAAAATAAGTCTCATGGATGACAAGGACAAATGACCCATCCAATTATACCATTGCATTAATCGATCTTTATTATAAGTACTATTACTAGATTGACATGGTATAGATAAGGAAGAATCCACTTTGGCATCAAGAAGGTAGAGACCCTCAACAACACGACCACTCCTAATTGTCTGCTTTGAAATCAAGTCCTGAAAGACACAGTGAGAAGGAAAAAAAGTAAGTGAACAATTCAAATCATGGGTAATGCGGCTAATGGACATCAAATTAGTTGCAAATTTTGTGACATGAAAGATAGAACATAAAGACATAGTAGGTGAAACATTAATTCTTTATTTCCTTAATATGGAAGATAATGTTTCATCTACTACTCTTAACTTTGTCACGACCAGAACTAATAGAGTATAAGGAAAATAATGGAGATAGACCTATCATGTGATCTGAGGCCCAAGAATCAATAATCCATGAAGGAGATGATTGGGTAGAAGCAAATAAAGAGGTGGAGGGATGAGTTGCTACCATAGAACCCTCCAACTAGGACATAAAGTGGCGCATACTTTCGAGTTCCGCTTCAAGAACTGTTACCATCCATCGAGAAAGAGCTTCACCTGAGGGAGCAGTGTTAGTACCAAAAACCTTCTAGGGAGCATAACTCAAGCCATATCACTCTCATTCGATGAATATGAGTTAGCTCGCATGGATCCAGGTTTGCTGAATTGTTCAAGCCGTCTCCCAAGGTCCCAACAGTTTTCTTTTGTATGCTTCATCTTTCCACAGTGACTGCACTTCAACTTATCCTTATCAATATGGTCAGACTTCCATGGTATCTTCTCTCTGTCATCAAAACCCAATTTGAAAGATTTCTTAAAGTTGCTTTTGCCCCCTTTCTAAGGAGCTGATGTAGAGATTAAAGCAAATCACTCAGGAGTCTTAGAAGAATATTGTTGAATGAAATGTTTCCTGCTTTCTTCACTCTGAGAAAATTCATACACCTCATTCAAGGATGGGAGGACATCTCTACTTAGAATATTGACTTGGATAAGCCAAAATCAGCATTCATCCCTGCTAGAAATTCAAAAATGCTGCTTCATTCCATCTTATCTGTATAGGCCACCACATCTTTCTAACATGTTGGTTTATATGTTTCATAGTGGTCCAGCTCCTCCCATATACTGTGCAGGGACGTGAAGTAACTCTTAAGACTCCTCTCCCCCTGACAAAGGTGAGTAATCTCTTGGTTCAATTGATAGACCCTCACAAAGTTCTTCACTTGTGAATAGGTCTGGACTGTAGAATCCCATATTCTCCTTAGTTGTCTTAAGGAATAAAAAAAAAACCCTACTAATGTGTGGTTGCATTAAATGAAACAACTAGGACATGACTATCAAGTTCTCCGACTCCCACCTCTCATAAGTTTAAGTATTAGAAGTAGATGGCTCTACCACACGGCCATTAATGTATCCAGGCTTCCCTCTCCCGCCGATATACATCATCACGAATTAGAACCACTCCAAATAATTTTATCCCATCAAGTTTAATAGTGGTGATCTACGCACTGTGGTTGTCACCTTGGATACCAAATGGTAATCCACTACTGGAGGCCCCTGGCGCAATACCCGACTCTCCTGTCTCCTCAGACTCCTAGTCATACATGTTGAACTGTTACTAAATATTGTCACCGATCTATTTTTCCACACCAAACAGCCTTGCAAAAACTATTACCAACTTCACTTATCTTCTGATAATGCAAACAAATCCCCTATACACATAGGGTCAAGCACAACACATCCATAGCCCAAGTAGGAAAGAAATAGCCCCAAATATAATGCATGTATCTCAAAAATCATAAAGCAACTGTTATGCAAAATCCCCAGATTTGGAGTCATATGCAACAAAATAAAAGAAAGAAATTAGAGAAAATAGTAATCACATAAAGCACACACACGATTTGCATGGTTCAACTTGAAGCCTATGTCCATGGGCGAAGAATGGCAAGAGAGATTTCACTCTAAACGAAAACAATTAGTAAAATGAAAGTGCAGCTCTTCCTCTTTTTCTCAGAAGGAGAAGAAACCCAAAATATATAGCCCACGAAACCCTACTCACCGCGGGTCAGATTGGACTACAATCGGGTCACAAGTATAGGTTAAAATTTTCTTATAAAAGGGTCATATTGGGTTTTTCTCCGAATCGTCACCCGGGTCACATCTCAAGTTGAATTCTAGACACTTTCCCAACAACAACAATTAAAGGGAACATATTGAGGGCATACACCTATTGTCCACGATCAAAAGGCTGAGCCATAAAGAGATCACCAACAAAAAGGTGGGTGGCAACTATGGAGTAGAAAAAAAAATCATACACTCTACAATACTTTTCAGAAAATTATGAAACTTGTTTCTTACCTCTTCCTTGAATAGAGTAGATGCAAAATGACCTAAATAACCAACCAAAAAAAAATATGAATCACCAAGATGATCCGAAGTCCTAAAAACTGAATTTTTCCACAAAAAAATCTCAATGTTGTCTAAACTTCATGGGGATTCGTTTTATAAAAAACCAAAAATCGAGACCTTAACCCATCAAAAAACCTTTTTGGGCCTGACAGTCCATATGGCTTATGACATCAGCCCTAGGCCCTGCTAACATCAGTAGTTGACTCCCCTTTGCTACAGTGAGCTCCTCGGATCTCCCTCATTGATACCAAGATGAAATACCTTTCAATATTTTGTTGCATGTAGAAGATTGGAAGAAGAAAAGAAGGAAGAGTGTAATGTCTCTACTATGTATGGATTTATTATATATATGAAATACATTGGCAAAGTACCAATAGTACCCCTTATAAATAGATGATAAGAAATAACCCTTATACATATCTTCACACATACTTCCTTACATTGATGTTACCCCACTACTTCAACAAGTGCATCCTCTAATGTGAAGCATTTTCCAACCTTCGCATTAACCTTCAAAATTTTAAAGTGTTAGCTATTGGGCCTAGTTGCAAGTATTCCACTAACCTCAACTAACCCATAGGTGTGGCAATTGTTTCCTTGTTTTGACTGATAACGGTTGAGTCTTATAGCAGTATTCCAATACAAAGAACAAGAAAAATAAATAAAATAAGACTGAAGCGGGAAAAATAAAAGACACCAAGATTTATATGGTTCAGCGATGTGCTCGCGTCCACGGGAGAGGATCAATTCTTTATTATGAGAAAGTGAAATCTGAACAAAAGTTGTTTTTCTGAAACCCAAAACCCACACCATTTTCCTTTGTACACTCTCTCTCTTTCTCACACTCTCATGCCTATGAAGAAAACCCCAAAACCCAACCTTGAAGCTACTTCCTTCTCGTCTCCTTTTCTTTTTTTCCCTAATTTTTTGTTAGGTTTTTTCTTACCTTGGAGCCATTGTTTAGGACTCCTATCTCCCAAAGGAGTCTTTAACTCCAGCATAACCCCCACACAACCTGAACAAATCTCCAAATTGGTTTTATTTTCAGCTTCTTAGAAGATCACCTGTAGTTATCTTTGCCCTATATCATAATGTGAAACAACTCTGCACCTCCTCATCATGAGGTGCCCTCATCCCACTTGGGATAACCTCCAATCTTCAACAATGCAAAAGATTGATTAAGTTGAAGCATTGCTTGAACTTTTTGTGTATTCATAGGATTTGTCAACATATCAACTGCATTATTTTATGTGTGGATCTTCATCAAATTCACCCCACCTTCTTCAACCCAGTCTCTAATCGTGTCATATCTTACATCAATGTGTTTTCTCCTAGCATGGTGAACTTAATTTTTTGCCAAGTGTATATCACTTTGACTATCGCAATACAACTCCAAGCCTTCCTGCTTTAATTTCAATTCCTTGACAAAATGTATCAACCACAAAACCTACTTGGCAGCTTCCACTTTTGCCATGTACTTTGCTTCAATTGTAGATAAAGAGAGTCGACTGAAGCATAGCTTTCCAATTAATATCCCACCTACAAAAGTAAATATATAACCTGTAGTGGACCTCCGTTAGTCCAGATCACCAGCATAATTTGCATCCACAAATCCCATAACATGTACTATCCCATCTTGCCTTTGAAATAAGATATCAAAATCCACTGTATCTCTCAAGTACCTCAATATCCACTTAACTGCATTTCGAAGCAGTTTACCTGAATTATCCATATACTTACAACTCTGACTGCATGTGAGATATCTAATCGATTGAAAACCATGGCATACATTAAGCTTCCCACTGCGCTGGTGTACAACACTCAGAGACATTTCCTCCACCTCATTCTCTGTAAATAGAAAAAATTTACCAATTAATTTAAAGTGGTTAGCTAAAGGAGTACTAAGCAATTTTGCATCACCCATATTAAACCTTTCTAGCACCTTCTCCATATAAATCTTTTGTGACAACCATAGTTTGCTTTCTTTTTTGTCCCTCTAGATTTATATTCTAATGATCTTTTTAACAGTGCTTAAATCCTTCATATCAAATTCCTTCCACAACCTGGACTTTAATAGATCAAGTTCATGCATATTATTAGACGTAATCAACATATCGTCAACATAATCAATAAAATAATGAAAGAACCATCATCAAACCTTTTGAAATAAACGCAACTATCATAGTTGCTCCTCATGTAGCCAATATACAACATAAAGGAATCAAACCTCCTAAACCATTGTCTAAGAGATTGTTTTAATCTATAAAGAGATCTTTTAAGCTTACATATAAGATTCTCTCTACCTTGCTCCTTGAATCCTTCTGATTGTTCCATAAATATTTCTTCCTCCAACTCCACATGAAGAAATGTTGTCTTGACACCAAGCCATTGTAACTCAAGGTCAAGCATAGCCACTATAGCCAACATGACACAAATAGAAAACTGCTTCACAACAAAAGAAATTTTTTCATTGCAATCAATCCCTTCCTCTTATCTATATCCTTTTGCTACAAGTCAAAATCTTTATTTTCCTATGTAGTTTCCTTTTTTTGATATACCCATTTGCAATCAATCGCCTTTTTCCCTTTGGGTTTCTCAACAAGCTCTTAAGTATTATTTTTGTGCAAAGATTCATCTCGTCCATCATTGCTACCATCTACTTTCCATTATCTTTACTGTTAATTGCATCATGAAAACAACACGGATCTCCACTACCAACAACTATTGCGAAAGAATCCAAATCTTCAAAAGCATATCTGACTGATGCCTTGATGGATCTTTTCTTTCTTCGTGTAGCTAAAGTAGTAGGTTCCTATTGTCTATCACTATTTCCAAATGTATCATCTTGAGAAGATGTTGATGCATCATCCTCTCTAATAGGCCACTGTATTTCATCTGGATCCACCTGGACTGCGAATTTTTTCGCATAAGCGTCCACCTGTTTATCAACCTCTTCCCTATTCAGCATATGTTCTTCAATGAAGAAAACATCTTTACTTATCACAACCTTTTGTGCAACTAGATCTCAAAGTTTAAATCCTTTCACATCTCTTTCATACCCAACAAATATGCATTGTTTTGACTTCAAGTCCAATTTTGATTGTTGTTGCTCCTGCACATGAACATAAGCAGGACAAACAAATATTCTAAAATTACGATAATTAACCGATTTACCCGTTCAAACTTCTTTAGGGACCTTTGCGTTGATAGCCAAAGATGGTGACCTGTTAACAATATAGCATGTCATGTTAATAGCCTCAACCCAAAAAGATTTAAGCAAGCGTGCATAAATCCTCATACATTTTGCTCTCTCTAGAAGGGTCATGTTCATCCTTTTTGCTATACTGTATTGTTATGGCCCACTTGATACAGTATAGTGTCCAATGATCCCTTTAGTCTCAAAAAAATTTATGAACTCACCAAATTTATATTCCATTCCGTTATCTGTCTGTAGGTACTTAACCTACTTTCTTGTCTACTTTTCAACTTCTACGTTCCATTTCTCAAAATTTTTGAACACCTCATTTTTGTGCTTCATAAAATAGACACAAACTTTCCAGGAGAATTCATCAATAAATGTTACAAAATATATTGCTCCACCCTTGGATGGAACTATCACAGATTCCCTCCTCATGCATCAAAGTGTATATATTCTAACACATCCTTACTCGTATACTATCTTGCTTTGAAATTAACCCAGCATTGCTTTCCATACAAAAAATACTTGCAAAAATTAAGTTCACAAGTTTTTACCCCAACAAGAAGATTGCGTTTATGAAGTTCACACAAACCCTTTTCACTCATATGGCTATGGCATAAATGTCATAAAATAGTATCATCAGTACCCGGATCCATAGGAGTAATCACAGCTACTCCACCTAAAACTTTACTCCTTACCAGTGTGTATAAATTTTCTTGCCGTTTCCCTTTCATGACAACCATAGCCCCTTTAACAATTTTTAGGACCTTACCTGTTGCCGTGAAGGTAAAACCATTTGAATCAAGTGTACCCAAGGAAATTAAATTCTTTTTAAGGTTAGGGACATACCTAACATCACCCAATGTCCTCACCATACCATCAAACATCTTTATTTTAATTGTCCTAAATCCAATGGTTTTAGAAGATGCATCATTATCCATTAAAATTGTTCCACCATTATGAGGTTTATATTTTTCAAAATAGGAGTAGAAATAAGGGAGTATTTAGAATTGATAACCAAGAGATACTGTAGAGTGATCATTTTCGTTATCTTGGTTCAATCATGCACAAAGAGGGAGATATTGTAGATGATGTTGCTCATAGAATTAGAGCGGGATGGTT
>JAOXJP010104767.1:0-14280 GCA_025762735.1 Platanus orientalis | reverse complement strand
GTGCATTCCAAGAAGTTCACTAAGGGAGCAGATAATCCATGAGTTGCATGGTGGTGGTTTGGGTGGACATCTAGGACGAGACAAGACAGTGGTCCAAGTTGAAGAACGATATTATTGGCTTCAGTTGAAGAGGAATGTGGACAATCATGTTCGCAAGTGCCCAATTTGTCAAACGACAAAAGGTCAGTCTCAAAATACAGGCCTGTACCTACTTTTACCAATTCCAGCGTTGCCTTGGGTGGATCTGTCTATGGATTTTATATTAGGTCTTCCGCAGACTCAGTGAGGTATGAACTCTGTCTTTGTGGTAGTTGACAGGTATTCAAAGATAGCACATTTTATTCCCTGCAAGAAGACTTCGATGCTACACATGTAGCCAATTTGTTCTTTAAAGAGATTGTCCGTTTACATGGAGTACCTCAGTCCATCACATTAGACCGTGACACTAAGTTTCTTTCCCATTTTTGGAAAACTTTGTGGAAACGGTTTGACACAGCTCTCAATTATAACAGCATAAGTCATCCACAAACTGATGGTCAAACTTAGGTGGTGAACTGGACATTGGGCAATCTTATTCGTTGTATTTCTGGTGGGAAACCAAAGCAATGGGACTTAGCATTGACACAGGCAGAGTTCGCCTTTAACAGCATAGAAAATAGATCGATAGGGAAATCACCTTTCTCTATTGTTTACTGTTGTCTGCCAAAGCATACACTGGATTTAGTACCAGTGTCTAAGCTTCATGGAATGAGCATTGCAGCTGAAAATATGGCAGATAGGATTCAAGCCATACAAGAGGAGGTGCGGAAGCTGCTTGAAGAGTCTAGTGCTAAATAAAAAGAAGCGGCTGATAAGAAGAGGTGAGAGAAGATCTTTAATGAAGGAGATTTGATGATGGTTTATTTGCGAAAGGGGAGGTTTCCTGTGGGCACTTACAACAAGCTGAAGGATAAGAAGTATGGTCCTTTCCAGATTATCAAGAAGATTAATAATAATTCTTACATTGTTGATCTTCCAGGTGATATGGCTATTTCCCCTACTTTCAATGTGGCTGACGTGTTCGAGTACCACCTACCTGATGGACCAAGTTATCTAGAACCTAACTCGAGATCGAGTTCTTTCGAAGTGGGGGAGATTGATGTAGAACAAAACTCACATGCGGTTTTGTGAGTTACACACAAGAAGGGCAAAATGCTCTAGTAGGAATCATGAGCCCCGAGAACGGAATTGCGTGAAATTTGGTGAGCTTAAGCGAAATTTTGCGAGGATCAAAACTCATGCTTTGTCGTGAGCACCACCACTTTTCACATAAATTCATTCGTTTAGGCCCTCAAATCAACGTATTTGCTATTTTTAGTAATTTTCTTTTTCGCTATAACTTTCTATTTAGGAGTCAAAATAAGATCCTGTTTGTTCTGGGATGTTTTCTAGTGAAAGTAGTATTTGATTTTGTTAATAACTCTTTTTTGCTATTTTTGATAAAATTTACCAAATTAGCCTAATTTTGTGTCTAACACGAATTAGGGTTTCTTTTTCTCTATTTAAAGCATTGTAGTCTTCAAGGCAATTCAGTTTTTTATTAATAAAAGTTTTAGTACAAATTTCTCTTCCTTGGTGAAGTTTAGGGTTTTTCCCAAACAAAGGAGACGAAGTGTTCTTCTCCTTGCTATTTCGCTGCGTCAGATCCAGATGTGCGAATTCTGCATTTGGTCTCAGCCCATACAGGGAAACCTGTATGACTGATTCCGTGAAAGAAAGCAAAGACATGGCCATATGGCAGGCCATAAGAAACTGGCCTATATGGCCAAACTATCAATAGAAAAAGATTAAGAGGAATTGGTGGAAGTTTCCAAATTCATTGTGAAAGATGAAAACATCAATTTCAATAATACTCCTCTTAGGATGGAAGATTTAGAGGCCGTCCAAACAAAAACAGATGATATTAGAGCTGAGGTGTAGGATCCTTTGGAAGAAGTTAGGAAAAACGGAAGATCCTCGGCCTACATTTGTTAGTAGTTTGTTGGAGGTAGATATGACAGCCGAATTGGTTGAATTACTAAATGAATTTACTAATTGCTTCACTTGGGATTATCATGAAAGGCCAAGTTTAGACAAAAGCCTAGTAGAACCCTTGAATGCAACCATTTGCAAGGCTCATCTCGGCTTTGTTAGTTATTTATTTGATTTATTGTGGAAAAAATGTAAATACAATTTTCAAAACATTGATTTTAACCAACCATAGATCATCTCATGAATTCCATGAATTTTATAAGAGATGATAGAATAATACCTATTTTGCCAAAAAAAAAAAATTGAATAGAATAATTTTGGATACTTTCAGAAATTTTGTAGAGCTTTTTCCAAGCCACCTACGTGTATGACCTCTTAATTTACCCCTACTCTCTTTCAACAATGATGGGTCACGCACGCAGCCTAACTTGGATTGATAAAATCATGGTGGAATTTGATTCTCTCAATACGATAATATATGGATGTGTCAAGGACAGTTTATTCCCCCTAGCACTTTGTAAATATTTATACATATAAGGTGGTTAGTAATGTAGCTGATTTATTACCTTAATTAGCTGTAAAGAATATTAGGATATGTCATGGTACCATCACCATATTGCTAAGATAATGTTGTATATTTTTTTGACAATGTTGTTAAAAGCTACTCCTTGTATGTGAATGTACATTAAGCCCTCTTATTAATTAGTAATTCTTAATAGATAATAATATTTTGAGGATCCATCTTGGTTCCATAGTCTACTCCCGAATAATTTGTAAGGGTATTTCCATATATTTTTAGATATTATAACATATTTTGTACATAAAAATAAATGCATGTATTATATATGCATATGCCATGTCCCACAGTGTGGGTGGATGTGGCATCACCTCTCAAGAGACACTAGGGTGTTGAATGCCCCTGGTAATGTTTCACAGGTGCTTGTGATGTTAGCTACCTCTCCACAGTAGTACGTGTCCCGCTTTAGTAGTTGTTTGTGGACCTGAGTTGCTCTACCAAAAAAGTAAAAATAAAATAAAATAAAATAAAAAAATACATGTGCACATCTATACACAATGTTATTAGCATAGTGATAATTGAGAAGTCTCTGATAGTTTTCCTTTTAAACATGTGTGATATGCTTGTCTACAAGAGAGCCAAAGCTTGAGGAAAGATTTTATGATGAATAATCTGTCTTTTGTGTTTTTCCAATTTGAAACTAGGGTTTCGAAGAGTGAGAAGAGACTATGTAAGTTTTTTCTTTAAAATATTTAATACGTAATATTTTTTCTAGGAAAAGTAGGCATTTGCTTGAAGTTTTCCAAGGAAAATTTACTATAACAAACACTTTCTAACAATTAGATGTAGCCAATATTCTCCAAAAAAAAAAAAAAAAACCTTCTTTCCACCAAGACTATTAGTTATGAGGTCCTATTGTACTTAAAAAACTTTTATAATTTGTCTAATCTATTAGATTATATTAAAGAAAAGGGGGCGCCATGCTAGATGCCCCCTCCTCCAGGAGAGTATTGTCTGCGCCACCCCTCCCCTTGTGCGACGTTGGGAGCTGAGTCAGAGGAGGGGTATCATTTCACTTTTGGGGGGTGATGTGACATCCCCAAAAATTGAAATGATACCCCCCTTGTGTGTCAGTGCATAAGGGGGGGCGGCGATACCCAAGGAGGGGCGGCACAGAGAATATGAGGCCCTCTTCAATAGAAAGGTGGTGCTCTAACCCTTACAAGACTGGATTGTTGGTTAGGTTATAGGTTTTTTTGATGGAAGGTTGAGTTTATGCATGAAAATAAAAAAATAAAAAAACACAAAAGACTAGAAGCAATACACAAAAAGAAAAGCTCGCCTACTCGTTGGACTTGGTCATTGCTCCAACAGCTGGGTATAGGTTTTGTGTTTCAATGCCATCAATTTTTTGGGATTAATGAATTGACTGGTTAATTGTTATTGACTTTCGTGACCACTGCCATGCAGTTTTAATCATCCAACACCTTGTGTAAGTTTAAGGTCAACGCACAATATGTATAAGTACTTGAGGTGATTAGATTTCAGTGAGCAATTGCAATAAGTATGTCTGGCTGATTAGTAGACAGTGCTGGGTTGATATCCTCTGCAATGTGAATATTTACACTGGGGTTAGAGCCGTCATTCATGGGGCACCATGTGGCATAGGTATTGACAAAAATGTTTGGGCTACCCGTACCTAACACCACACGGCACCCCCTGAAAGGTGGTTCCAACCCAGCGTAAATATTCACGTCGCAGAGGATATCATCCCGACAATCAAAGATAAATTCTAACCACTAACTTGGGGTTTCCTCTATCAACATCTTTCAAACCTCAAACATGAGGGAGGCATAAAAGTTAAAGTTGAATGGAAAGTCTCTATCATCATAAACTGAAATGTTCTAGCCCCTTTACATTAAAAGTCAAAGCCGAGGTGCCCGATTATATAAGGCATGTGAGGTGGAGCCCAACAAGTGATTGTTGTTGTGCTTAACCGGCTTTCTTTTTGGCCTGATATCCTCTGCGACACACAAGGGCCAAGGTAGAGGGGGGGAATCATTTCACTTTTGGAGTTGTCACTTCACCTCCAAAAAGTGAATTGATTTCCCCGTCTCGGCTCCGAGCGTCACAGAGGGGGGCGCCGCAGAGGATACTTCCTTTTTCTTTTTTCGGTGCCATGTCAACCCATTAGGCCTGACAGATCCTAAACGGTCCATAAGGAGGCCGGACAGGATCCTTACCACCCTATGTCCCGTAACTGTCCAAAATTGCCCGGGTGCAGCTCTAATTCTCCCCAGACCCCACCTCCTTAGTGCTTCCATCGTCCTCGCCATCGTTGCAACATCAACGTCTTCGTGCCATTAAGTCATCAACCACAGCTCTGTAACTAGAACCACTATCCTTTTAAGATTCGGAGCCATGTGCCTTTTATGGAGAATGATTGTCTGTTTTGAGATAGACCTCTGACGACGAGTCATTGGTTGACACATGTTGTGTTTTTGAATTTGATGTCTTTTACCGACCACCTGCTTTTTCAATTGGACACTTTTACCCCCAAAAAGAACACATGTCTGTTTATAATTCACCATATACACTACAGAAGCATTTTTTATCACAGAACATTTGTTTCAGTTTCTTATACCATTCACACTCCCTCCCTTGCCAACCTTTCCCGGCTGGGATTTGATGCACCCCTTAAAAGTTCCCTTGCATGCAGGGGCGACACATCAAGTCGAAAGGTGATTTACATTTTTTGTGGGTGGTTGTAAATCACTTCTTGACATAATGTGTACCCTGCATGTGGGGAGACGTTAGGGACACTTTAAGGGGACACACCAAATCTGGAGGGACTTTTCCCTTATTGGTTATTGTTGGATGGATGTTTTGATTTTTCCTTTCTCTGTCTTAATCAAAGGTTTGTAATTGTTTCAATTAAAAGTATTTTAACCAACCTAGAAGAAAAAGAAATAGAAGAAATTGGATTAATGTAATTCATAAATGATTATAAGACGAATGTCCACCTCAATTTGATTGGATAAGTTACTCTTTCACTGGTATGCCTGAACAGTAAGCAATTTGAACACAGTCCTATAATTACAGATGACCAACTCTCAGCTACGAACTATATACTAAGCTATCAACATTACTCTAAATTGTTATAGTCATCTCCAATTTGAATGGGAGGTACTATTCTAGTCTTTTCTCATGAAGAGACATTATGTGTAAGGGTGGGCATGGGCCGGGCCAGCTAGAGTCCAGCCCTAAAATTTGCCTGAAAAAGGCCAAACCAAGTTAGGCCTAACAAGGGCCCGATCCCGGCCCGAGGTCCAAACTTTTATTTAGAGTTAGGCTTGGGCTTACCTTTTCTTAGCCCGGGCCCAGGCTCGGCCTAAGACCTGAACTTTTACTTAAATAATATATATGTATTATATATAATATATTAAGTATTTAAAAATTATAAATATTACATAGTATAGTTGATAAAAATATTTTTTTTAGAATAAGTATTAGGTTCAAGTCCTAGTTAAATCTATATTTATATTACACTAAAGCAAAGGGAGTAGCCCCTTCTATGTTTAGTATTCATTTCTTCCTTTCATTTTAAAAGGCCACGTGGACTCCATTTTACTCATTATTTCAAGTTGTTTAATAAATAAGTTAGTTTATCTAAAATTTTTGAAATCCCACTTTAACATTTTTAACGTAACTCCTTAAAATTCTCAATTTCCTAAAATTTCGTTCTATTTTTTATTTAAAGACACATCTCTTATGTAACGTTTTCTAATTGAAATGATATTAAGTATTTTGTCCCTTCTTCAAGGATAGTCATGTCATTTACTTTGTTTGTTTTTTTTAAATTAAATTTCAATTACCTTAGATGTACCATCTTTTCTTTTACACAACGTTGTCATGTCTCTTCTTCATTCCTACCCAAACTATGTTATTTCATTGAATCAAAAAAATAAATAAAAAATAAATATTTATTTATTGGCGAAAACCAATATATATGCACTTCTCTTTCTTTTGTAATTTAATTTTCTACTTTTTTTTCTACTTCTTTTTGTTTTGACAAAAAATCATATAATCTCTATAATTCAAACGTACTAATCTTTTCCTAAATCTCTCTTAGCAAACCATCTCTCTACTATCTCTAATTTTTAATAGACATTAATTGAATAAAAATTTATATAGTTATGTCACCGTCTTTTTTAACAATTGCCATATATATATATATATATATATATTTTATGTGATGCCTGAGCTTGCACAAGTTCACTCGCTAGTATTTTTTTAAATAAACAATTCTTGAAATTTAAATTTATAGTTTTCTATGTTTTTTAAAATTAATAAAAATTTGTAATTCAATTAAGCTGCGTTTGACAACCACCTATAATGTAATCATTTCATTTGAGCTTCCTAAGGCTTTTGTAGCCTCAATGGGATGGTTTGTAGTGAACTCATTCAGTCATTTCATTTTATAAAAAAAACCTAAGATAATTCATTACTAGTTGTAGTTAACAAATCAATATAAATTTGAATGAATTCATTACAAATCATCACCTCATGGCTACAAATGTTTTGAAAAACTCAAATGCAATGAGTACATTAGTGGTGGCTGCCAAACAAACTATTAGTTAAAGCATTAATTATTACATGATAGGTTTAGAGTTCAAACCTATGTCCCAATATTAAATTTTTTTTTTTTTTAATTCAAGAGCCGCCCCGAAGCCCGGCTCAAGGCTCGATGAACTAATTAAGGCTGGACTCGGGCCTAAGTTTATTAAAACTTTACGAGCCTAAGCCCAAACTATAATTACAGGGCCAGTCTTGGGCCTATCATGGCCTAACCCGAGCCTGACCCATGCCCACCCCTAACTATGTTTGACAAAGGATGTATTACTTATTTGATATGTATTTACTGTAATACCCTTATTTTAACAATGTCTATCGACTCAAACACCTTTTTTCAGGCCACAAATGGAGTGATACTTGTCCATTTAGACCGAAGATGATTCAACATCAACTTGTTGTACCCCTCTTTTCAGCTAGCCATCTTTTGTGATTGGCATTCACATCCAATTAAACATATTTTATCTATTTTGCCTCTTCAAAATGACACTTTTTCTATTTTAGATAATTTTTTTACATAAAGCTAAACATCCGGTTCTATATTTTAGATAACTATTAAAAGTTATCTGTTTAAATATTTATTATTAACTGACAAATTTTAAAGATGTTGGACAAGTGTTGTTGTGGTCAAACAAAAGAGTATAAAAAATTAGTTTTAAATTTAGACCTTTAGTTACAGTTAGTCGTTATTTTAGCGAGTGATTGTAACAATATGTAAATTTTTAGCTAAAATGCATAACCGAATGTAGGTTCTTTTTAGTGAATTTCACGCTTTTCACTCGCTATTTTAGCTAAAAAAACTATTCTACATACTCAGATGTGAATGCTATAAGAGCATTCACATCCGGTTAGGTATATTTTATCTATTTTGCCTCCTAAAATTGACACTTTTTATATTTTACGGAACTTTTTTTACATAAAGTTATACATCTCACTCTTTATTTTACATAAATTTGAAAGTAAATTGTTTAAATAATATTTGTTAACTTGAAAGACATTGACAGGTATTGCTCACTGTCAAACAAAAGATAATTTTTAAAAAAAATTTATACTTAATGCTACAATCGCTAACCATTTACCAAAATGCCTAATCGGATGTAGGTAATTTTTTAGTGAATTTTACGCTTTTTCACTCACTACTTTAGCTAATTGGATGATCCGGTTAGACATATTTTATTTATTTTGCCTCTTCACAATGACACTTTTTCTAATTTAGACTATACTTTTACATATGGCTATACATCTGGTTCGGTATTTTAGATAACTTTTAAAAGCTATCCATTTAAATATTTTTGTTAGCTGACAACTTTTAGAGATGCTGAACAGGTGTTGCTATGGTCAAACAAAAGAGTAAATAATTAGTTTTAAATTTATACCTTTAGCTACAGTTAGAGCATTCGCATCCCGATAGCTAAAATAGTTTTGTAACTAAAGTAACGAGTGAAAAGCGTGAAAACCACTAAAAGGAGCTTATACATCCAGTTATGCATTTTGGCTAACATTATACTAGTTAGTGACGGTAGCTAAAAGTGTCAATATAAAATTAATTTTTATAATCTTTTGTTTGACCATCACAACACTTGTCCAATACTTAAAAAATTATCTGTTAATAATAAATATTTAAATAAATAATTTTTGAAAGTTATCTAAAATAAAGAATCAGATGTATAACTTTAGCTAAAATAGAAAAAGTGTCATTTTGAGGAGACAAAGTAAATAAAATATGCCTAACCGGATGTGAATACTCTTACAAAGCTACTTTTAGTTAATAACCGTAGCACATGCACATATTTTTAGCCAAAATACATAACCGGATGTAGGCTCTTTTTATGAATTTCATGCATTTTCCTCGCTACTTTAGCTAAAAAGCTCTTTTGCATACCCGGATGCTAGCGGTGGCAATTCGTGTTGGCGGGTCAGGTTTGTGTTGTGTCGAGGTAAGTGTATAGGACTATTTGGCTCAACCCTAATTTGACTCATTTATTAATCGTGTCAAAGCTGGATGACCTGTTTTAACCAAAAACACGTTTAGGGTCAACCCTAACCCGCTTATTTTCGTGTTCGGTTGTGTCGGGTTCACAGGTTATGTGGTAATTTATCTTGGCGAGTCGGGTTAATTAGGTTCGTGTCGTGTCAAGGTAAGGGTATAAGACCATTTGGCTCAACCTTAACCCAACCCATTTATTAATTGTGTCAAAGCGGGTTGTCCAGTTTTGACCCGAAACACGTTTAGGGTAAACCCTAACCCGCTTATTTTCGTGTTGGGTCGTGTCGGGTTCGCGGGTCGCATCAACATTGCCACCCCTACCGGATGCGAATGCTCTAACGCGCGAAACAACCGTCAAAGATCTATCGCAGTTTTCGTCTTCCTGCCAGGAGTGCCGTACGAGTCGCTTTACAATCGGCCGGATTTGAAATAAGTGGATCCACCATTTCATTTCGTTATTTCCAGAACCGGGTAAACAGATATATTCAGGGAAACCGAAGGTTGTTTTTCTTGCAGTCACCCGCTTCTTCTGCCATCTTATACTTTTGAGCCCCTAACCCCTTCACCCCGTCATTATTCCCAAATCTCTCTTTCAACTCACAAACCCTTTCTTTGCTTCTATTGCTTGAATCTCTAAATCTTGAGAGAGAGAGAGAGGTATTCTAGAGGAAGAAATCTTCCCATCTCTCCTTCTCTCCTTCTATTTTTCCTCTTTCTACTACGTATAGAAGCCGCTGATGATTGCTGTGTCAAGGTTGCTGTTCACATTTGTCCACTCATCGGTGTTGAACGGCTTCAAGGATGTAAAGACTGTGTCACCGTCGTTCCGGGAAAGCCCCAGGTGTTTACATTTGCTCGTCTTAGGGTGTAGAGGCAGTTTGCAGAGGAATTGTGGCGTCTTTAGGATGGAAATTTAGTAATCAATAATGGGTTAATTTCTTCTGGGGTTCCTGTATCCATTTTTTCACAGAGCTGTAGATTAATAACGGTTTTGAGATCTGAGGATGCCGTTTGGTTACTGAGAATTCGGTTCCTTTCTTGTCTTGGAAAACTGCGTTCTTCTTACAAGAAACTGACGGCCCGATTTGTCTGACTCCATCATTGGAAAGGTGGTGCATTTTTTTTTGCTCTCATGATCTGATGTTTGGACCCGAATTAAACCACCTCCTGATCTTGTCATATTTGCATGGTTTGATTCTTGGGCTAGAATTATACCATTTCTGTCATTTTCTTTTTGGGTAGGCCCATTTTTCTTCTTTGTTTACAGGGAATCTGTTGAAAGTTGGTGTTTTTTCGGGTTGCTTAACTTTAATAAGTTGCTTAGTTTTATAATTCCTTATTGGCAAATTCGTTAAACATTGTTTTTGTTCGTGATGCAGTATGCAGGTGCATTCATGAACATTCAGAGATTTAGGTAATTATGCAGAGCAATGAGAAGAAATAAACTAGATTCCTATTCTCAAAATCAAACACACTTGAAGTTCAAGCAAAGATTCAAGTAATGAAACACTCGGTACCAAAATTAAAACCAAATAATGCAATGAAACTTATCAAACTAATATGCAAATTAAAATTAACAAACTCAAGACAAACTTAATGGTTAACACCAACTACTTCAATGCAATAAAACCAGTCAAATAAAGGACCAAACATAAAACCTAAGGCTAACTAAAGTTGTTGGATAAAGGCTAATTACAGGGAGAAAGGACTGGTTTAAGGTTGGATTGGCTGAGTTCAGGTCTAGGATCAAGCACAGCAGGGTTATGAAGGACTAGCAGGCTAATTTATAGCAGTTGATTGGCTGTTCAGGTTTTAAACAGTTTCTGTTTATTGTCACCAGCAAGCTAAGACGTCAAGACATATGGATTTAGGCTCAAGACAGGCTTGGGATGAGGGATTGGGTAAAAACCAAGGTCTGATGTAGCACAAAATAACTTGGTGCTGTTAGGAAAGTTTGTATGTGCTGGACAGAATAGCCAACCTGTGCATATGGTGCTGTTAGGACTTGGTTTTTTTTAGTGACAGAAAAAAAAGAAAGGAAAAGGGTAGAAGAAAAATAAATAAATAAATAAATAAGGTAATGGAGAAGACGGGGGTTTGCAGGAAACAGTTCTAGAGGTTTATTTTAGAGGTTATTGACTGTTAATGGAGGCTGGAAATTTCAGGGACAACAAGAAAGCTGAAGGAGAAGAAGAGAACAAGAAGAAGAAGAAGAAGGGAAGAGGATAAATACCTGCTGTGGAGAAAACCTTACTCCACTACTTGGAAAACCCCTATCCAAGTCAAGCTTCTAGGCAATAGCTTGAAGAAAATCTGCAGCTACTCGTTGGAGCAAAGCAAACTCAATTTTTATTAATTTTCAAAAGTAAATCAATAGTGTATCTCTTTGGGTGTATATAACCCACGATCAACCCTAATCCATATCCAAATATAACATGTAAAATTCAAAACAACTCCCTATACAACTCTAATTCTACCTAAAAGCCTCAACTCCTAATTACGTTCCAAGACATAAAAATAAAAAAATTAAATAACTAAACGTCTACAATGCCTCTACTCGATCCATAAAGCTGGTCTGGATCTCCTCCTCCTCTGATAAATCCACCAAGCTCCATCGTGTGGGCTGATGTTCTCATCAGTTTGTTCTTTGGGAAATGGAATTGAGTTATCGGATTCATCCATTCAGTATTATATCTTTGCTTTTGAGAGTATTCTGGGTTGAAGTTAGTTGGTCATGGTTGCTGTTCTGTACAGTGTAAATTGGGTGTCTGAGTAGCTGCTGGGGAGGCTTAATTTATTGATGCCGTGAGGACTATTGCTTGGTTTCTTCTTTTTTTTCTGTATCTTTATCTTCCTTCTTTAATGAATCCCTGCCAGGCCCTTGGTTTTCTGTTGATCTTGACTCTTGAGTAGCCACTGCCAAATTCTTGTACCTACCCAGAGTTTCTGTCCTGTTTCTGAATCATCAATGTGAAAAAACACCTCTATTTCCCTCATTCTCTATAGCCATCATTAATGTCTATAAGATTACCACTGTGAAGCATAATTTGTAAGTTGTAACTATCGGGTGCTTTCTTGTTTTCTTATTTGTAATTCCTAAAACTAATATTCTGCACTTCAGCTTTTTCCCTGCATTAAAAGTGATGCGCTTATTTTTTAAATCTTTTTTTTATTGAAAGCCATATTATGAAGTACCAAAATCTCCATACCAGTTTGGCTCCACATGCAAGCTGACTCTTTGGGATGTCCATTATCATTTGAGGGTGGACTGCACATTTGTTTGTAAAAGCATAAATAATTCTAGAAGTTTCAAAAGTTAAGGAAAAGCCATGAAATTTGAGAACATTTCTTTTGTTTTATTTTGTCTTTTTCCACCCCACCTCTTTACTACTGTACCTTTCTAATGTCACAACATGCAGTTCAGTGAATTGACATTACACCTTTAGAAACCGAGAAAGATAGTGATCAGGTAATTACTAATTAACTAATTAGTGATTGTTATTCATCATACAGTCTACTAATTACAAATTAATAAGCTGAAGTCTAGACTTAGATGTGGTAGCAGTCAAACTAATACTGATTATAAGTGCATAACCAACTTACTTTCAAGCTAATGAGAAGCAAGATGTGGCTCAAATTCTTCATCACCTCTATCTCGCAGTCTATAACATTTAGAGTTATAGACCTTGGAGGATACACCTTAGAGTCTCACAAATTATAAGCATTGGAGTCTCACAAATTATAGACATGGCTAGCAGTGGAACCAGTATTGATTATAAGTGCATAACCAACTTTCCTTGAAGCTAATGAGAAACAAGATGTGGCTCAAATTCGTCATCATCTCTATCTTGTGGTCTATAACATTAACTCACTAGAAGAAATTAAATTTTTTTTTTGAGAGGTAAAAGGCAAATTTTATTGAAAGCAGAAATGAGGCACAAACAAAAACCAAAAACAAAATCATCACCAAGGAGACGAAGGACAAAAAAACAGAAAACAAAATAGAAAAGACAAGAATAAAAACAAAAAGAAAAAGAAAACGACCACAAGCCCTCAAATTACAACTCACACTCACGAGAATACCACTCCCTTTCCTTAAAATCAGCCCTAATAGATATCCAATCAAATGGCACTCTATAAATGGAAAGGGAAAGCTCCACATGACTCTTCCTATTGCTCTCATTGATCCTATAATTTCTCTCTTTTCAGAGGTCCCAACAAATGGCCCCCGGCAGGAAAGTCCAAATGATAGCAAGAATCCCCTCGAAGTCATGAATCCACTAACCCAAAATCAGCTCACAAAACTGGAAGGGGAAGGACCAAGAAACACGCAGATGGGAGAGAAATAAACCCCAGACCATATTCGCCATAGAATAGTGGACAAACAGATGATCCACCGACTCCTAAAAATAGAGGACACACCTATTTGCCAAATTCCAATTTCTATTTTGCAGATGGTTAGGGGTTAGAATTTTATCCAAGTAAGTATTCCATATAAAGAACAGAACTTTTGTAGGAATGCCCAAAATCCAATGCCTTTGTGAGGAAACGAAGAGGATCTATGATTGACCATCTCCAGGTACAACCACTTAGTGGTGAACCTACCTTTACTAGAAGTAACCCAATCCCATCCATCGCCCACCGACAGATCTGGCTTCAAACCATCAATCATACTCAACAAATTGCACATCTCACATCTTTCTAGTAGAAATTAATGGAAGTTCCCCATTGACAAGGAGCTCAATTCTTGAAAATTATCCTTCATTCATTAGTGAAAAGAGTTGTAGTTACAATGGTATTTATAGGCTTTTGGGCTAGGACATTCAAGCCTAGAAAGTCCTAACTTCAACTCACATAGAAACTTCTAAAAGACTCCAAATTTAACTCAATTAGATTCTCTTAAAATGCTTATATTTTGACTTTTCAACTTGCCAACTCAAACTAAGATAACAAAGTAACCCTAAAGTAAATAAAATCCCCAAAGGACCCAACAGTAACAAGAACACCAACTAAAACCCAATTTGACATCTACCCATTTAAACATCTTAGTAACAATGCCACTTAAGGAGGAGATTTTGGATATCTCCAAAACTAAGATGGCTGGGACCTAGGTGCTTTAGCTACACCCTTTAAT
>JAOXJP010104756.1:0-14280 GCA_025762735.1 Platanus orientalis | reverse complement strand
AAATACACATGAACTATACTATATGGTATAGTATCTCTCATGTACATGACTATTATACCCTCAATATATATAATACCTAATATGCTAACAAACACTTCAAATAAAAAAAGCAATCCGGGATGATTTGGACGCCTTTGTGAAGACTGGAAATCAGTTGGAAGATTTGTTTACCAAGGGACTGAATGGTCCATAGTTTCAAAAGATTGTAGACAAGTTTAGTATGAGCAATGTCGACATACTAACTTGAGGGAAAGTGTTTGATTGTAGTGGTATACATAGTATTCATTGCCTGGAGAATTTTTGTCCTAGCATACATGGTGGTGTACACTATTAAACATACCATACATTTCATGTATTCTTGTTTTCAATTGAGATACAAGTAAAATATTTATGTGAGTAAGCATAGAAACTCTCCATACATATTGAATCCTCATACATATAAGCCTTTCTACTTATTTTCCCATTTTCTTCTTCTTCTTTGTCATTCTTCCTCCAAGCCCTAAAACTTCAGATCTACTTAAATCTAAAGATCAAACAATTAGAGAATACGTATTCATGGAGGGTATAATTTGTAAATACATATATGTTGGGGGGTTCTCCTATTTTTCTCTTGTATTTGTACTTCTTTAGCATCGTACGATGATACCATAGGATATACCACTATATAGAGTATAAATACTAATGAGATCTAGGTGGGAAAGGATTCCCCATTCCATTCAATTCCTAATTTTTGCACTTTCTCTTCTTCTTCTCGTCTAATAAAACCCTAGGATTAGACATATTTACTTCACTAAACAAAACAACCTGGTATCAAAGCCAGAGAACCTCATCTAAAGAGCTCAACCAGAAAAGAACTTAAGAGGCTTGTTGGCATCAACAATCTGTACTGCTAACATTAGCAATCCATATGGACAAGTCATATGGGAGAGAGTTCTCTCCATTTTTTGATAGAGAATGTTTTTGGATGTTTTTTTATCAATATATCTGGTTGATTTGGTTATGCGAAGCAATTTTTGAAAATTTTTCTTGAAATTTTAGGAATTTCATAAATTCTATTTGTATGATCAAATATGGGTTTCTTATTTAAAGAGGGTTGTAGATCATATTCCAATGTTACTATATGAAGCTTTTTAGGAGTGAAACACATTTGATGCTCATTCTTCTACTACATTGTTACCGCCCCACTCCACCCCTGGTATTCAGTTTTTTTTGTTTGATTTTTGGCTCAACAGCCATGAATCTAAATTTGGTGATTGTGATATTGTTTATGGAGTACGTATGAAGCATCATTCACTACTATGAGTACAGTGGTACGTGAAAAAACCAAGGTATGCTCTGATAGCAATTGAAATTCCTGAAATGGTGTGATCCAAAAGATCCTAAAAGGGGGTGAATAGGATCAACACGTATTTAAAATTCTTTTAACTATTTAATTCCTTCTTTGATTTACTATTAGATTAATTAAATATTGCAATGGAAATTCGACAAGTAAATCAAATAAAGAAATGTTGACAATAAGCATACACCACATAAATTTAAAGTGGTTCGGCACTCCAAGCCTACGTCCACTATCAAACCGGCTTCTCTGTGCCTATTTAATTTTTACTAATAGTTATCCTAAAACTATTAGAGAATAATTAATAAACCTACAAATTTACTTACAAGTTCTAGAGACTCCACCCCCTTGTAAGTGCGTTCTCAGTGACTTTAATGAGCACACTTTGTCCAGTGACTTCGATGGACTATGCTTCACTTAGACTCCGGCAAGTGTGGTAACAATCCGCCTCCAGTGACTCCGGCAAAAACTACGTACACGTAGTTGGAGTGTATAACTTTTTTCTTTGGGTTGTCTCTTGCATAGGCTAATTTGAGTTGCAAAAGCACTCTTTTTTTTTTTTTTTCTTTCAAAGGATATAACTAAATGTTTTGGGAAGCTCTCTTAAGACTTTGGTAGATATATAACTACATGAAAACCACTCAAGGTCCTAAGTCAAACTAATTTACCTTATACGCACTTTTTCTCTCTTTTGGCTTGAAATCACCATAATGTAACTATAAAATCATTCATAAGTGTTGTACTAACCAATGAAGTTTATTTCCCTATTTATAGATTTGAAAAACTAGCCTAAGGGATCCTCCAACGGATCTATTAAAATGGTAAAAAAATTAGTTGTTATGAATATCTCAAATAATAAATCTTTCCATTTTCAGAAAGAGCTCATCGAACCACTCTTTTGGCGTACTTACACGCCCCGCCCAGACATCTGGATCAAAAGGTATAGTCATTTTAAGTTGGGCCATTTTTCATTTTCAACACATTTTTATTTCACTTAATTTTTGTCAATTTGGTCTATCATTGGTCCAATCTTTATGAAACTTTTTCTAAGTTTAGGTGATCCATTTTTAAACCATTCTAAGTTCACCTAAGGTTAAGTCCATACCCAAACACCCCATTACTACTTACCAACATTTTATGATTTTATCTTTAAATTTCGTGAGTTGGCTTTTTGGAGGTAGCTTGCTCTTGAGACTTGAGATTCTTCAACACATGCTTGCGTCTCTTTGGCTTATGGTCATTCCGGCTTTTGAGTCTATCTTCTTGACGCTTTCTCGAACTCTATATTTAGACTTACATAAATATACAAAATACATGTATACTCTTTACACTTATTTTATAATGGACATTGACAATACAAAATTGCATGTACCCTTTTTCCAATATTGTACCTTTTTGTTTTTCCTTTTCAAAGATGTCTGATTTTTCCAATCAAGTTCTTTCTTTTTTGCATTCAAACCTCATATGTCCTTACAGTCCACAATAATAGCATTTGACTATATAACACTTTCGTCTCAAGACATGAGATTGTCTTGCTTTAGGGGTATTTTTAGATTTAGCCTTATAGTCCCATAATTTTTAAGTTTTCAAGATTTTCTTCTTTCGAGTAATTTGCTCTTGGGAACCCTTGTTTTGGTCTTCTAAATTTTGTATTTTCCTTTCCATGATTTGATTTTTCTTTTGAAGATCATCCTTTGTTATCTCAAAAGTCTTCTTCTCATCTAATGATTTACCAACATCTTTCAAGTGATATTTTTTCTGGCTAAGTCTAGAGTTTTTCTTTTCAAGTACAACTTGTTGAAGGCATCGTGAATATCTTCAACCTCTTCATCACCATTATCATTACTGTTTGAAGCTTCTTTACTTTCATTGGTGATGGCTAACATGGCTTTAGTAGTGGGGGAGGACCCATACTTTGTCAACTCATGCCAAAAAAAGGGGAGAGTAATTGACAAGAAGGGATATTATTGGGTAGACACATGCACTTAGATTTATTTTGTAAATTTTATTTTCATGAAATTAACAAAGGGGGAGATTGTTAGGTATTTTTGTATTGTCAATGTCCATTCCAAAACAAGTGTAAAGAGTGTACATGTAGTTTGGTCATGTAGTAGGACTTTGTATGTATTTTGTATATCTATGAAGTCCAAATATAGAGTCCGAGATGGTGTTAAGAAGATGGAATCTAAAACCGGAATGACCACAAACCAAAGAGACGTAAACACATGTTGAAAAATCTCAAGTCTCAAGAGCAATCTACTTCTAAAAAGCCAACTCCCAGAATTTAAAAGTAAAATCGTAAAATGTTGGTAAGTGGTAATTGGGTGTTTTGGGTATGGACCAAACCTTAGGTGGACTTAGAATGACTTAAAAATGGATCATTTAAACCTAAAAAATGTTTCATAAAGATTGGACCAATGATAGACCAAATTAGCAAAAATTAAGTGAAATAAAATGTGTTAAAAATGAAAAACTACCATATCTTTTGATCCAAATATCCACTCGGGGCTCATAAGTACTCAAACGAGCGGCTCGATGAGCTCTTTATGAAAATGGAAAGATCTCTTATTTGAGATATTCATAACGGCTAGTTTTTTTACCATTTCAATAGATCCGTTGAAAGATCCCTTAGACTAGTTTTTTAAATCTATAAATAAGGAAATAAGTCTCATTGGTTTATACAACACCTATAAATGATTATATAGTTACATCATGGTAATTTCAAATCAAAAGGGTGAGAAAAAATGTCTAAGAGGTAAATTAGTTTGGCTTATGACCTTGAGTGATTTTCATACAGTTATATCTCTACCGAAGTCTTAAGAGAGCTTCCCAAAGTATTTAGTTATATCCTTTGGAAGAAGAAAAAAAAATTATTTTTACAACTCAAATTAGCCTATGCAAGAGGCAACCAAAAAAAAATTATACACTTCAACAACGTGTTCATAGCCTTCACCAGAGTTACTGGAGGCAAATTCTCATTACACTTACCGGAGTCAAGTGAAACATGGTCCATCGGAGTCACTAGACAAAGCGTGTCCATCGGAGTCACTGAGAGCGCACTTACAAGGGAGTAGATTCTCTGGAATCTTTAGGTTTATTAATTCTCCTCTAATAGTTTAAGATAACTATTAATAAAAATTAAATAGGCTCAGAGGAGCCGGTTGGATAGTGGACATAGGCCCGGAGTGCCGAACCACTTTAAATCGTTGTGTACTTTGTGTGGTGTATGCTTATTGTCTACATTTGTTTATTTGATTTACTTGTCGAATTTCTGCTACAATCTTAATTAATCCAAAAAGTAAATCAAAGAAGGGCTTAAATAGTTAAAAGAATTTTAAATAACTGAGATCTTATTCACCCCCGCCCCCTTTAGGATCTTTTGGATCACGCCATTTCGGGAATTTCAATTGGTATCATAGCATACCTCGGTTTTTTCATGTACCACTATACTTATAACAATGAATGATGCTTCATACGCACTCCATAAACAACATCACAGTCACCAAATTTAGATTCATGGTTGTTGACCCAAAAATAGAACAAAAAATTTAAATACCAAGAGGGGTGAGCAATAACAGTATAGTAAAAGAATAAGCACCAAATGTTGGGTTTTTGTGGGTTTTTCTTTTCCTATTTTTTGTTGTGGCTTTTCACCTTTTTGGTGAGGGTCTTCTTGTGTTTTTCTCTTGCTTTTCTTTCGGCTTTTAATAAAATTTTACTCTTTTATTTCCCAAAAAAAAAGAGCACCAAATGTGTTTCACTCCCAGAAAGCTTCATATAGTAACATTTGACTAGGATCTACAATCCTCTTTAAATACGAAAACTAGATTTGATCATATGAATAGAATTTAAGAAATCCTCAAAATTTCAAGAAATGCTTCGCATAACCAAATCAACCAGATATGTTGATAAAAAAAATCCAAAAACATTCTCTATCAAAAAATGAAGAGAATTATCTCCCATATGACCTGTCCATATGGATTGCTAATGTCAGCAGTATAGATTGTTGATGCCAGCAAACCTCTTAAGTTCTTCTAAGCTGGTTAATTAGTGTTTAAACTATGCAAGTTTGGGACTTCAAATCTAGGGTGTTATGAGAGGGTTTACTAGGTCATAAAAAAAGGGAAAAATAAGGCTTAACAAGGGCTGCTTTCAAGGGAGGTCTCAGGGAAAATAAGGTTAAAGAAAGTAGAAAAGAATATAAATAATAAAAAAAAATTAAAGAAAAGGTAGAAGAACCTGTTTTGCAGGGTTTAATCTCCAAAACAAGAGACCTTGGCCTCCACCAAGCATGCACAAACCCTAGGTATCACCCAAGTAAACCACTCCTAGTTTAGAGAAACCTCAAAGACCAATCTTGCTGAGAACCAAGTGACCAAGACCTTCAAAAGAGAGCAATTTTTTATTAGCAATATCCATCCCTCCTAGATGTTGTCATGGGTTGCTTTAAAACCCTTACATGAAGTCTTAACTGACTTGGCTAATTGACTTTACTCCAATTCTTATATCCTAATTGAAATCTAATTACAAAAAACTCTTTAAAAGACTCCTAATAAGTTAAAACTCCTAAAATAATGTAGATATTATCCCAAAAACAAAATCTTAAACCAACTTTATCTCTAATCCTAAAGGATAAGGTTGTCTTATTTTTATTACAATTTAATTTAAAATACAATATTAAAAGGAAGAATCCTAATACTTTAAACTGTAGCACACGACCACAACATTCCAACCACCATGCACTCCATAGGACCCACCCACAGGCCATGTGGGCCCCACATGATGGCCCATGTCATCATCATACCCCCTTGTTAAAAAGAACTCGACCATGAGTTTTAAAATAGGGTATAATAACCATTACAAACAATATCAACACCCATATCATCTTGCCATAGCTGAAGAGAGGGCAAACTTCATAATGGTCTTCAAACTCTTGAACCAAAATGATCACGACAAGGAGCTGAAAATCCTCCACAACTTGGACATGATCTTCAATTAGGGGCTGCTCGTGATTGTGGACAGTAATAGTGAGTTCTTCCGCAACCATCATGGACTCTTTAAGTGGTTCATCAATAGGTTAAAGATCTTCAATATCCTCATTAACATATTCTTGTGAATTTGTAGGTCTATCCTCTTTGGCTTCTCGGACTCCAACAAGTGTGGATCTTGAAGCTTTTGATCCTCATCATTGATCTCATTCGCTTGGTATTTGGTCAAACCCCTATTAATTTGCTCAATTAGATTGTCAAGGTGTCTCATGTGGTCTTCCATCATACTCTTCACATCCTTGACAACAAGCTCTTTTGACCTTGTCGATAGAAGACGGTGTTGTCGCTTAAGATCCAAGAGTGCATTCCGCTCACATTTGTACCCATGCTTTGCTCTCCACTCTACTTCTTCAACATTAGCCAATGCATACAGCAATTCCTCTTTGATATCCTCTTCAGAACAAGAGTTTAGCCAAGTTTTAAACTCTTCTAACTCATCCACACTCTCACAATCCATGACATATGACCAAGAAAAAAAATTGGACTCTACAGGGATTTCAACTAGCTAAAAGTAATTGATAAACCATCAGCTCTAATACCAATTTGATGTCAGATCAGCCTATGCTAGACTACTTGCCTGCGGGATAATGGGCCCACAAAGGTATGACAAGTACCTCTTAAAGGGGAGCTTAAATAAAGGGTCGGGTATGGGCTGAAATTTAGGCCAACTTAGGTTTATATTAAAGGTTGTTGAATGGGATTTAAAACAAATAAACTAATATAGAAAGCAAGAACTAAACTGGTTGAATAAGATGCTAAATAGGTTTAATTGACAAGTTATAACAGGCCTAAAATCATATTAACAGAAATGGATTAAGCACAGGTTTTATGGTAGGATATGATAATAACAAAGGTGATTTAGGAAAGATATATCTATGACTAACTTAATGGCTCAACATGGATTGAAATTTGGGGCTGAATTTCAATTTAACTAGTTTAGTTTGGGCTGAACAGCATGGTTCAATTGGGTTAGAATAGGTTGCAGAGGTTGAGAACAATGAACACAAACAGCAAGGTTTTATTAGGTTTAAAGGTTGTAGTCAAAGTGATGGAACAAAAAGGCTGAATAAAACCACTAAGTAGGTATAAAAAAATAAAATAAAATTGGTAACTCCAGTTGATTGGACTGTTAGCCTAAGAAATCACTAGTCCTATAGGATTAGGACTCCTTGAATAGCCGCAGGTCTGTCCAATAGTAAAGCTCCAACTAACAATTCAAGCCCCTTTTTATGTCTACCACATCTATAATCTCAGGACAAGAATCCCTCTAGTTTCCCAGATATTAGAAGTCCCCTTGAATTGCTACCGCAAGGCCTATGGGATGTATTCCATTGGGTTTCTCCAATCAAATCTTAAACAAATAAATAAAGAAGGGTGGAGGATTGGAATAACAATGAGGTCTTGGGTTTTGGTCAGAAATAAAAGAAAAAAACGGGGGGGAAGAGGGTAGTCTGATTGGGATTTGGGAAATTTTCTATGTAGGAGATGGGAAAACACTAGAAGAATGGTTGAAAATCAAAAGTTTAGATGAAAGGCTTCAAGATTCAATCACGAAAGTGATTCTTAATGGATCTTGATAATGGGTTGAAGGTAGAAGAAGGTGAGGGATATGGTGGTAGCAAGAATTCAATAGATAACAAAGAAATTAAGAAACAAAATAGAAAGAAAGAAGTAGAAGAACCTGTTTTGCAAGGTTTAATCTCCAAAACAAGAGACCTTGGCCTCCACCAAGCATGCACAAACCCTACGTATCACCCAAGTAAACCACTCCTGGTTTGGAGAAACCTCAAAGACCAATCTTGTAGAGAACCAAGTGGCCGAGAGCCTCAAAAGAGAGCAATGTTTTATTAGCAATATCCATCCCTCCTAGGTGCTTTTGTGAGTTGCTTTATAACCCTTACATAAAGTCCAGGCTGACTTGGCTTGTTAACTTTAATCCAATTCTAATATCCTAATTGAAATCTAATTACGAATTAATTTTTTAAAAGACTCCTAATAAGCTAAAACTCCTACAATAATGTAGATATTATCCCAAAAACAAAATTCTAAACCAACTTTATCTCTAATCCTAATGATAAGATAAGGTTGTCTTATCTTTATTACAATTTAATTTAAAATATAATACTAAAAGGAAGAATACTAACACTCTAAACTACAGCACACGACCACAACATTCCAGCCACCATGCACTCCATTTGTGGGATACATGTGGGCCCCACATGATGACCCATGTCCTCATCATACCCCCCTTGTATGGTTATGCAATGTTTCATCTCTGCTGGCAGTCCCCTGTTATCTCCTTTAGTCCCATACTAAGGCAACCTGAGAACCCCCTTTATAAAAACCCCTCCCTTTGTTTAATCTAGTCCCTTTGTGGGCCCATACCCACAGGTAAAGCCTGTTAAAAGGTTGGCCCTGCATCACCCCCCCCCTCCCCGGGGATTCCTCAATCAATCCTCTCCCCACTCCATAGCCCCTCCCCCAAACCTTCAATCTCATCCTTTCCCATCCCACATGAATGCATCTCCCTATTCCCGAATTACCATCCCCTAATTCCCCCTCCCTGCACCCTCCCCAGCTGAGATGCCTTCCATTGCAATCTCCTGGCTTCCCCTCCCCTTTCTCTGAACTTCAACAGTCAAATAAAGGAAAGAGTTGGATTACAAACCTATTTTGAAAAAACCCTTGCAAAATTGAAGTCCGGCCCAATTTGGTGGTTTGTGCAACGGTCAACCCTCCCACACCTTTAAACCAAAATTTTGATTAGTATGCCCCCATACTTTTCTGGAAAGACCAATTTGTCCTCCATTTATCACGCCCTGCATGAAAATACTAAATGCCTACTAAGGAAGTTTCTGCACTTAGCCTCTGCCGCCCTCAATTGTCTTCCCCTTTGGTGAAACACTATTCATACCAATGCCTCAGAACTCACATTATTCAAATATCAATTACGCATTCTCGAAAACCACCTTTCCACCTAAAATTTACCTTCCTTGGCAACAGTTGTCATCCCAATATTGGATACTGCCAGTGCTGGCATAAAAAACGGAAACGGTCCTCCACAATGCTAGTTGTCTCATTCCAACTCCTCTCCCTAGCTTCCTCCACCACCTCAGCTACGACATGCACCACCAGACTCCGTCCACTCTGATGGAATTTCTTCTTGCTCTTTGTTAGATTCATCATCTATCTCAAGCATCACAATGAATATGAACACCCTGTCATATGTTCATCAAACAAAGAATCCTCCCCACCACGCACTTCATGACCTGAGTTATTGCGATCCTTAGTTCTCCATGGCCTCCATTCAGGCATAAATGTTCAATAACCACCACATCCGTCGCCTATAACCTTCATAATCTCTTACGTCCATAAATAAAAGAGAAATCCCTTGATGGGGATTCATCTTACTTTAAGCAGTTGATTATGTTGAGAGATGTTCACTGTCAGCCATCATCTATGAAAGGATAACCTGCTTCGGGCAACTTTGACAGAGCTTTCCAAAATGAGCTTAATGAGCTCCTCTTCTGTCTCAGTGAACAACAGTGCTTTATCCTCAACAAATGGGAATAATCAAAAGTAGTTACTTATCAAAAACTAAAAAACAAAACAAACAAATGGGAATAACCTATGAACACTTTTACCACCCGGAAAAAAAAATCCCCAACTTCTCATTAAAAAAAAAAAAAAATTCCCCAACCAAATCCCAGCATTCCCCCCATGATATGGATCTATCTACTTTGTCACGTATCATGGCTCTTGACTGTTCCCCCAAACAACTTAATTTGGTTATAGTAGGTTCTAAAATCTTTGTATTCCCCTTGTGACAGGATTTCTCCAATGACTCTCTCAGCTGCAGTCTTAATGATTCAAATTCTCCTCTCCAAAGCCTTCATAGGACCATGCTTCCAACTTTTAATGTCAGTCCGACTAATACAAAACACTGAAGAACCTCTCAGAGATGAAGCTGAAATTTTCCCATGTCACTACTTTCTTCACTTCTTGATCACATACTCTTCTACCCCTACCCTCCCCCAGATTCCCTAAGATCACCGAATATCTCCGACTAGAGTTCACCCTTCTTTCCATCATAAGAATCCAAACTCCCTCCTTAAGGGTTCTCAGAATACAAAAATTTGCATCTCCTTGAAAACCCTCAATCATCCTTCCCTCCTTCCCATTGTTCCAGTGATTCTAATGAAATTGGTGCTTCCAACCAAGATGTCCTCAGCATCAATGGTTTTGGATTCAATTGCAACATCTTCCTCATACTTGAAACTCTGAGCTTTGCCGATTCTTTTTTCCTACTGTATCAAACCGCCAGCCCACCTACCGGATCTCCATCACCTCGGCATCTTCTTCCTCAAACTACAGGATACGAATTCTAGCATACAAGAAACGGTCACCAGCTGAGGAAAAAAAATCATAGTTCACCAGAGAAGGTGACAATGGCTGGGGTTTAAATCATGATCATCGGAGAATGTCTCAAAGGAGAAAACCAGTGTTAAAATAAATATAAAAGTACACTGCATGTGTAAGATAGATGATACACATTCAGACACCATATCTTCTATTTATATTACGAAAGGGACATCAATTGTTCATAATTCATGTGTTAAAAACATGCAATGAAATAAATAAATAAGAGTGAACTTGTGGGGACCTTCACAAGCTCTTTGTGTTTTTTCCTCTCCCCTCTCTTTCTATTTTCTTCTTCCTACACTAGCCTATACAATTAAATAAACAACCAACTCTAACAAAATTTTCAGGCATGGTAGATATATAGTTGAAACATAAGAAGCAAAAAGCAAACAATCCATTGGTATATCAACATATGATGATATGAAAACTAGAGGCAAATGCCAACTTTCAGAAATGATATCTAACAATAAACATTGCCTTAAGAGAACATCAAGGAATTGCTTGAATGATATAGATTGGGCCCTCATTTATGGTACAATAAATCATATATGAACTAGTACACCAGAATAATGTCATGGAAAAATTACCTCATAAGTACGGGCGGTACTATTCCGTTCCATTAAGCTAGGTCGAGCCACATGATTCCGCTGCCCAGGACACTCATTTTCAATATTACTATCATTTGCTTGAACAGCTTCAGCGCTAGTGTTGACTTGAGGATGAGGTACATCTACATCTATCCTAGTTAAGTTTTCTTCACAACTCCCTTGATTTGTCTTTTCTCGTTCCATGTCAGATAAGACAGTTGCTGCAATGTTTAATGCATCAGGAAGAGGATCTCTCACCACTGCCTGTAGATCTAAAGAACTTGACTTGAGCGCTTCCTGTAGTTTGCTAACTTCAGGTGATGGCAGGCAATCATATTTATTACCCAATATCCCCTCACCGAATTCTGCCGCATTAGGCATCTCTGCTTCTTTAGATATTCAGGAATCAAATTATAATTTTCTATATCAGAAAGTTGATAATGTTGACACGAATGATGACCTCACTCAGTAAAGCAAATTAGAAGGAGAAGAGAAGATGAAATAATAATAATAATAATAATCAATTAAACAGAAACCACTACACAAAACATGGAGATTCTCCAAAAGCAAGAGAGGTGGTGTAACTGACCCATAGCTGATGTTTGAAGCATCTCTTCCCTGTTATTCCCCGCAGAAGAACCTATAACCGTGTGGCTACGGTCATCTCCTAAAGCAACCCTGTTGTTGACGTCCGAGGCCTCAGGGGCATCAGATGAACCTGCTGCTCTTTCTCCAACTTGATCAATTTTTGAAACATTATCCAACTTACGCAGTTCTATCCCCATTTCACTCATCGTTTGCGCAGCGAATTCCAGAAAAGAAGGGCCCATATCTTCCCATGCCTCTGCTAAAAATATTCTGACCGATTTGAGAGCATCATTTTGTGTATCCTTCATTGAGGCATTTTCACAAACAGATGTATTCCACGTTGCCGCCTCAATCTCATCCCTCAAATCCTTCAACCGATCCGAAACCAAACCAACGTTCTCGGACATCTCCATCTCACGAACCCTACCTCTCCAAATCCTCTTAACTGCATCAAAATAACAACTATGCTTGTCTGAACTCTCTCTCAGGAACTTAACCGTGCAATCCACTGCCACCGCACAATAAGCCGCCTTCATCGAATCCAAGACCGCACTTCCCTCTCTGTAATCTAACTCTTCGATCATTTCCAGCGATTCAAGAATCTTTTCTGAAACAAAACCCTTGGAGATTTCCGACGAGATTCTCCGCAGAAGTATTGTCTTCTTGAGACGGAGATCGTTGTCCGAGAAAGGGAGAACAGAAAGAAGACTGTTCGCCACACGATCTTCTATGGGTTGTCGAAGAATGAATTCGAGGATCCACCGTGATATATCTATGTCCATGGACGCATAAATGAAACCCTAATTTGAGAGGGGAGGAGGCAAGGTATGAAACTACGGAATTAGTGATAAGAAATTTTAAGTTTTATGGGTTTCGAGAGAAATTGGGTCTCACCGTCTTCGCTAGTGAGTGAAAACACAGCAGGAGCAGCGCAGGCGTAACGACGCAAATTTTATAGCAGTCCGATGCCCGTTCGGAAGCATACAGGATGTGATGTATCCGCGGGGGCTTTCAAACTTTTTCCTTCTTTGTTTTGTTGTGGGGGCGGGGGGGTTGGGAAGTTGAAATTTCCTGCCATTGACCTTATTGACCCCCACCCCCCCTTCCTCTCTTCTTCTTCTTTTCTTCTGGGTTTTGTTTGGGGGAAGGGGGGAATAAAGCAATTAACCATAGACCCTAAAGACAAATCAGCGTCCGACCAATCACAAGAACCAGCAAGCAAGGGTTCATCTAACCAATCCAGAAGATACAAGGAGTTCCCTTCCAACGATCCGAGAAAAAGAAATGCTACTAGATCTGTTAGCCAAATGTTTGCAATCCTAACTAATATATTTGATAGTCCAATCATAAGAGTTCCAAATTGTTGAGAGAACTGATGGCATGTGCGCAACCGCCATCCAAGACCATACCCGTTACCCCTAAGTCGATGGCTTTAAAGAGACCTACTCTCGCTCCCATAAACTCAGCAGCCAAGGTCGATGAAGATGAAAAGCCCGTATACTTCAACTCATATCATACCAAAGAAAAAAAAACCATCATCATCACGAGCAATAATCCCATAACTCGAAAGCTATGAGTGACGAATGAATGAAGCATCAAAGTTAATATTTGTGTAGCTACTATAGGTTCCAAAAAAGAAGTTAGTGCCATTCCACCCGTCTTTTAAGCTCTCGACCGCAGGGCTTGGATTATGTGCAAATGAATTTTGTGAGAATCATGAAAACAGCGACATGGGGGTTAACGCATCAGCAATGAAAAGTGATTTACACTTTTTAGGGGGTGCTTATCACTCTTCGGCGTTGATGTGTTTGCATCATGGTGCCGTTTTCACGGTTCTCATGAAATTCATTCTCACCTAATTTTTTCCCTCAACTGCTACTCTAGTTTCATTTAAGAGAGTACAATAAATTAAAATAATTTTAAACATATCCAATCTTTTATCATCAAAATGGTTGGCAGTTTGAGCAATAAAAGCGATGCTTCAATTCCTTCAAAATTATAATTAAATTTGACATTGAACCAATTCATAAGCCAGGAAGCGAAAGAAACATTTACATCATACTTAATCCTAATAGATAGGTAGGAAGCAAACCAAGTTTGAACAAAGTATTCACAAAAATAAATAATAAAAAAAAAACCAGTATTTAGTGGTCTCAACAGCATCTTTGCAAAGATTACAAATAGGAGAGGCCTAATATTCATCTTTCTCAAATTGGCTTTAGTTGGGATTGCATCCTTAAAGGCCTTTCCAAGTAAAATGTTTTGCTTTTTGAGGAATGAGAAGACCCCATATCTTGTT
>JAOXJP010104745.1:0-14280 GCA_025762735.1 Platanus orientalis | reverse complement strand
ATGTAAGAAGTTGTTTTCGACAAAAGAGGTGTGGGATTTGTTCATGACCTACTAGAATCTAGTGGTAGTGTCACCAACAAAAGAAGATTACCATAACCACATAGCACTATTGGAGAAGTAGTTTAGTGGGTATCCAGACACACTTCACTACGTGAAAAGTAGTTAGCTCGTTACCTATAGGGATAGGTTTATTGCAGCCTGGACATACCAAGTTATGCATCTCAATACCTATAGGGATAGGTTTATTACAGCCTGGACATACCAAGTTATGGATCTCGATACCTATAGGGATAGGTTTATTGCAGCCTGAACATACCAAGTTATGCATTTAGGGGCCACAACGACGAATAGGTATGGTTTGTCTTTTATTTTTTGTTTTTTTTATTCCACTTACAATTATCCCTCATTGATTGTTACTTTAACTAGTTGTTATTTATATTGCTTGCAGGGTTAAGAGTGCCCATGTCAAGTTGAAAAGGCAATCGGGATCTAATCAAGGCAATGTTGAGTCATCTTGGTCGAACGTATACAATATGCTTTTGTTGCAGTATATAAAAAATCAAGGCATCGTTCGAGAAATCAAAGATGGTCATCCAATACAGTTTCAGGCCGTCTGAGTTTAAAGAGCTTTGTGGGAATGTCTCCATCACTGCACTTGAGAAGCTACTTAATGAGATAAAGCGAGCTTCTTCTATTAAGATTGACCACTCTGCATGCGGGTGTCAGCTAAGACACACCCACAGCTTACCATGCATCCACGAAATTGCTGACCATAGTATGTAGAGGCGTCTAATCCCACTTGATTATGTGCATCCTATTTGGTGCAAACTTGATATGCTTCCCAGGTTGAACTAGAACAATGCAAGCTAGGATGATATTCCTAGCAAGGAATTGGATTTGTTTAAACAGGTTTATGCACAAGCTAGCCAGTCAGACAAGGCCCAATTACTTAGAAAATTAAGGGCATTGATAAATCCGGAGTGTACACACATAAAAGAACCTGTGATGAAATCAACAATGTGAGGTAGACCACATGAGAAGATGGATAAATCTAATCGACGTGAGCCTTCCACATTTGAGAGAGTACTATCAGTATAGGATAGCTACTCTCCAACGGGCACCGGTCTAGTGGATGTCGACTCTTAAAAGTCAATTAGACCAACTCGACAAAGAAAAGCGAAGGAAAAGGTAATAGTTTATATATTAAATATTACATATTAATTCTTATGATTTGTTATGCCGTTGTTGACCACGCATTATCCTTTCTATCACAGGTTGTTCGCATGTTGTCAATTCGATCATTGTCCTATGATGCTTACATTATACACTTTTCAATCAGTATACATCTATTTATTCAGTATATTACAGATGTAGCAGCCAACAAAAATTATGGGTTCAAAGTAATTGCTATCTTGTTAGGCATGGGAGAGGATAGTTGGGCACAAGTTCAAGTGGACTTGTTACAAGAACTAGACAGTTATAGATACTATTCTGAGCCTATTTTTTGTGGGGTTACAGTAGTGCAGAAGCTTAGGTATTCAATTACGTACCTTAGGGAAGGTCTCTCATACGAGTATTGGATGACCTTCCTAGAATGTGAAAACCTAATCGCTAGTTATTACAATGTTGTAGTGTACCTTTTGAGTGTGCGGCAGTGTCTAACATTCTTACCACTCCGATCTGACCCGTTACCCGTTGCACCTAGAAGGAAGTTGCCATAGACTTCGTAAATGAGAATCACTTTGTATAGGTAAACATTAATGAGTAGGTGCTATTATAGTCAATCATTTTTAGTAGTGTTTAACTTTATTGTTTGTTATGCTTGCAAGTCTTTCTCATGCCGGGTCATCCTATCCCACCCATCACGATACTTTGGCATAGATACTGGAGGGATAATGCATCGAAATTGGCACTACATTCATACAAATCAAGAATTCAGGAATTCCAATATGTTATTAGTGAGGATGTAGTGACATAAGAGATGGTTGATTTGAATGATGACTAACACTTCTAGAGTGTATTGATTGTGGAATTTTATATTAATAACTTCTATATCTAATTGATAGGGATGACACCCTTTTTACCTGTCATTTATTTTATTTTATTCATTAAGCGAATGAGATCTTTTAGTGAGTGGTTTTAAATTATAACAATGTAATCATAATAACAAGTAAAAAAGGAATGTCAATAAACAAAACTGTAGATTATATAAACCCAAACAAAATAATACAATGTATGAGGGGCCTCATCCCCTTCAAAGCACAAAATACAACTCGTAAACTAAAAAAAGGATAAAAAAACTATGACCTTTGGGCCTCCTCCGTGTGTATATCGTTGTCTCCCTCGCAGGCTCGCCATGACAGGTCACGATATCCCATATCCGCCTGAATGTAGTCATCCTACTAGTGTGCTGGATCGTCGTAGAATAACTCTCCATGACTGATCTCAGTATAGATCTAACTAGCTCAACATGCTGAAATAAGCACAGATAAATATAGTATAAGTTGCAATGAAAAAAATAACTAAAATGAGATAAATACGAATGTTGAAATTATCTACCTTCTCTGCCATCAATGATTCCCCAGAGCTCATCTCCACAGGTTGTGGTGCTCCAACTGATCTATTGTCTGGGTTCTGCACGTATTGATGTGATACGCGTTCATACCAGTCCATATAATCGGGTGCACAATCGTCAAAAAAATGTGAAGGCAGGGATCAATGCTCGGCTGAGAGTACATGGCTCTACCATACCGCCCATACCTCATAAAAATGGTAACTGGGTCGGTATGTTGTTGCAGATGAACCCTATACTCGTTGTTCCGAGGATAATGGGGCAGATGGTATAATCTATTGTCGCCCAAACTGCCTTAGAACCTGCATCGGATGATAGGGCTCTACGATCTTAAGGCATTTAAGCATGCCATGGTAGAATGTAATATTAGGCAATGGGTGATATTACCTACAATCATCATACAGTAACTATATAACCTACACAAGTTAACATATACGTCAGACAAATAAAATACAAGTACATAAAAAGTATACGTTAGACAAATAAAAACCAAGTACATAAAAAAGTATTGACCTATATTATATAAAAATAAATACATACGTCGTCGGAGCCCTATGCATTGATGGTCTCCCAAAGTGCTATCACATTTTCTGTAAGACCACCCGTCTCCCTGCGTGGCTTAAAATGCTGGATGCGTGGATCTTGAGGCCGATATTTAATGTTCTAGAGCAGAGCAATTTTGGAAAAGTGCTCATAGATCCACCCTTCTAACAATGTAAGGTACCCAACGATCTGCTTTACACCTAATCTACTGGCAAACCCCAGCTGTCGATATAAATATGCCAACGTAGTTGCTTCCCACACATAAGTATGTATGCTCTCTAGATCCTCTAAACAATGGAGGTAATCGACTGGTACCTAAGTCCCTATTTTATCAGTAAACAAGGTGCATCAAAGTACATAGAGCAAGTATGCTATGGAAAAGCATCTGATCACCTCCGGATCACTACCATCAGTCACCCCCTCGAATCTCGACCATAGCCACTCTAACCTGACTAAGCAACCATGGGCTAATCTCAGATCATCGCGGGCCTCTACCGCCGTCACTCGAATTGTACGAAATAATAGAGTCACAGCATCATCATCGTCATCATCTCGTAGGTTGTGGGAGATAGTCCTCCCAACCACGAGAATAGCAAATAGGTTGCTAACATCATCCAGCGTGATGGTCATCTCCCTGAATGACATATGGAATGTGTTTGTCTCGGTGTACCATCGCTCGATAAATGCAATGATAATGACGCGATTCACAGTCTGGTACATACTGTGAACCAGTGGAAGTAGTGCAGACCACTCAATGTATCTCCTCCATAAACCATTATGCACGTCTGGCTACTGGTACTTCCACTCAACCAACTTCAATCTATAGCTGACCAACTTCAGTAATGGCTGCTCCTGTAATTGAAACAAATACTATAAGTACGCCGAATATTATTAATAAGTATAAATTTTCAATCTTAATAATATTACCTGATGCTGCCATGTGTGGAATAACTAGTAAGAAGTGTCGGGTCGGCAAGCATTCCAGGGGCAGACGCTTCTATATCATCCTTAGTAACATCCGGCACCTCACCTACAGTATGATCATTTATTGCAGCCTCTGCGTATGAGCGACTGGTAGATGCAAACTCTGCATGTGCGCAACTAATAGATGCCTCATGCCTAGATGGGCCTACCCTCTCTATAGCCCGATGCTAACGGGCAGATGCAATCAGAATAAAATATTTGCCTCTTGCATCTATATCAGGCACAAATGTCATTCAATATTCAATTAAATACACTTTTAAATACGGTATGCCTATATCTAATTCGTATTCAATATGCTAACAGCCTCGTCAAAGTGTATGTTTTTTTTTCAAAAACCTTTCCTTTATTTATTTTTTAAAATTTTTATAGTATTTTGTTTTGGTTTTTTTTTTTATTATTAATGTTTTTTTGGATTTTTTTTTGTTGTTGCTCAGACTGTGGGTGCCGAACGAGGGAGCACTGCTCGGCCAGCCCAGCCATACGGGGGGCTACCCTGCTCAGCTGAGCTGGTTGAGCGGTGCCCTCCCACTCGGCACCCATAGTTCGAGCGCACGCAAGGGGGAAAAATATAAAAAATCACCTCTTCCGTCAGCAGATGATCGCCCACCTCGTGTATGGGGTCGTCCACCTCGTGTACGAGCCATACTGAGAGATTGAGAGGTAAGGTGAGGGGGAGATTGAGAGAGAACGTGAGGAAGAGGGAGAAGACTTGAAATGTAGACGGAGGGGGAGAGAAAATGTGAGGGAGAGGGAGAGGAAGTTAGGAGAGTGATCGTGCGTAGAGGGATGACGTTTGGTGGCAAGTGAGGGAGATGGAGAAATTTGCTCGGTGATGGTTTTGTTTGTAAGAGATGGGAATTGTGGGTTAGATATGAGGAATGGGAGGTGTGGGAGTTTTACTTCGTTTTTAATGAAAGTATGAGATAAATGGTATAATGGAAAATGAATGAGGTAACTTCAAAAAAAATTTAGAGTTCAAAAATATTTGAGGTGTGACTGGCAGCTCCGTCTAGAAACCCTCTCTACATTTAAAACCTCTTTACACACCAAAAGACTTTTCTGGCCAACCCTCAAGATATTTTCTCTCCCACCCATCGTTAAAGGAAACCATATATCCCTGTACCATTCGTACTGTATACCATATCTACCACAAGACACAAGGGGGTGGGGCTCATACACGTTTTGCATGGGGAGCCCACCCCCTTGTGCCTTGTGGTAGACGTGGTACATGGTACGAGTAGTACAGGTGATATGGCTCCTCTTTAAAGATGGTCTCCCCAACATTTCTGTCTCAGAAGTCAATTTCATTCGCTGAAGATGACCATGGTCAACCTTGGGTCCACCTCTTTTGATTTTTTTCTATTATGTTCACATTTGATTGGGTCATGTATAGGTCGCACTTCTCGGCTTCTTAGCTTCTTCCTCAAACCCAAGCCATAATTAACATGTAAGTTTGTGGGTTTGTAAGAACTCGGGTTGGATTGGGTTCAGCTGGGTCATTCTCAGGTTCGGGTGGATGTATGGTGTCAACATGGTTATGGTTAGGAAATCCCAACCCAAACCAGAATTACCAGGCTAAGAAATAAATTCGGGCTCAAGCATAACATGTAAACACGTGGCTAGCAAGGAGAGAATCAGATCAAACAATTAGTATTCAACTTATTTAATAATAATGAGGCCTCTAGTGCCAAATAGTTACAATCAGATGTTGGTAATTCAAGACGACTTGTTACGCACGACAACCAAACATTAAAAGCAAGAAAAAAAAATCCTAGTCAAGGAAAGGAAGGAGTGTTCCCAACGTCGAAATCTTCTTGTCATGCATTGCAATGTTAAAAGTGCTCTACTTCCTCCACTCCATTCATCCCCTCTATAAGATCTTCACTTCCCAAGTCCATTTTCATCCACCCCCTTTGTTGCTAGGAAGAAAGATGAAGCCATCGTTGTACCTCATCACTTGGCTCCTCTTCTTATCCTCCTCTCATATTTCTTCTTCTTCTTCGGATCATCGGTGCCTTGGGGACCAAAATTCTGCCTTGCTGCAATTTAAGCAAAGTTTTTCCATTGACGGGGTTCCTTATGGGGATACTCTTTCTTATCCAAAGGTCGAGTCTTGGAAGCCCGAGAAGGATTGCTGCTCTTGGGATGGAGTCACTTGTCATGGGGGCACAGGTCGTGTGATTGGACTTGACCTTAGTAACAGCCTTCTCAATGGGTCCATTGATTCCAACAACAGCCTCTTTCACCTTCACTACCTCAAGAGACTCAATCTGGCTAATAACAACTTCAATAACGCCCAAATCCCATCTGGGTTTGATCATCTCACAGGTTTGACACATCTCAACCTCTCTAATTCAGCATTTTCTGGTCAAATCTCATAACAAATCTTACAGCTAACAAAGTTGGTTTCTCTTGACCTTTCTGCCAATAATGGGCTGATACTAGAAAATCCTAACTTAAGAACACTTGTTCAAAATCTTTCCAGCTTCGGAGAACTCCACCTAGATGGAGTAAACATGTTAGGAGAGGTTAATAACGATTGGTGTCAAGCCTTGTCCTCTGCTCTTCCACAACTTCGCGTGTTGAGTTTGTCTAAATGTTCCCTTTCAGGTCCCATGGACGAATCACTTTTAAGCTTAACCTTACTTTCTGAGCTCTACCTCCACTCCAACAATCTCTCTTCTACAATACCAGATTTCTTAGGCAACCTCACTTCATTGACATTTCTTGATCTCTCTGATTGTGGATTGTATGGTGAGTTCCCAACAAACATTTTTCGATTGCCAATCTACGGACCCTATTTGTACAATCCAATCCAATGACCGGTAATTTACCAGAATTCCCTTCAAATAATGTTCTCCAAAACTTGGATGTTAGCTACACAAACTTACGTGGGAAGTTACCAAATTCAATTGGGAACCTTAAGTTCTTAGAGAAGTTACATTTCCACAAATGCAATTTCTCAGGATTGATCCCACATTCGTTTGCAAATCTAACCCAACTCGTAGAATTGGATCTCTCGTCCAATAATTTTGAAGGGTCGATCCGCTCGTCTCTATTGTTCCTCCCATCATTACAGTATTTGGACCTCTCGGCAAACCAACTGACAACCATGATCAAAGATTTTGACCATGCAAATTCTTCTTCTTTTTCAGTGTTGCAGAAGCTCTATTTGTGTGAAAACCAATTGAAAGGAAGGATCACAAGGTCACTCTTCCACCTTAGAAGTCTCACAGTACTCAATCTTTCTTCCAATCACTTTGGATTTCAATAACCTCCAAAAATTCAAGAATCTTAGCACTCTTGATCTTTCATATAATGGTTTCTCTCTCAACAACAATAGTGATGGAAATTCTACATTTCTTCAACTCCAAAGTTTCTATGCTATTTCTTGCAATTTTCAAGAGTTCCCAGTTTTTCTCAAAAATCAAAATAAATTGGTAAACCTTGACCTTTCCAATAATCAAATCTATGGAAAAATACCTAAATGGATATGGAAGCCATATATGAGAAGACTTAATCTTTCTCACAACTTGATAAGTGGTCTAGAATTGCCAGTCCCCGATCTTCTTGAAATCTACTATTTTCATATTGACCTCCATTCCAACAAGATCCAAGAGGAAATCCCTTTGGAAGATGACTCAAACAATGAGGTCATATCCAACATTTTAGGGAACCTGACTTCCTACATTATCCCTGGAACCTTCTGTACCATAAATGGCATAGTCAGAGTAAAGTGGTCCTTCTGCTATTTTGTAGATAGACAAATTCTTGATCTATCAAATAACAAACTCACAGGAAAAATTCCTCCCTCCATTTCTAATTCAAGTAATCTTCAAATTCTTGATCTATCAAATAACCAAATCATAGGAAAAATTCCTCCCTCCATCTGTAATGCAAGTCGTATTCAAATTCTTGATCTGTCAAACAACCAATTGAGTGGCCAAATTCAAGATTGCCTACGCTACTTTAGCTCAAATCTACTTGTACTAAATCTTGGTCGGAACAAGTTTCATGGAACCATTCCACAGACCTTTGTAAATGGAAGCAGTTTAAGCTGGCTCAACATTAACAACAACCAACTAGAGGAGCGGATACCACGAACTTTGGTTAACTGCAGGAAATTGAAGGTGTTGGACCTTGGGGATAATCAAATAACTGATATCTTTCCTTTTTGGCTTGAAAATCTTCCCGAATTGCAAATTCTTGTGCTACGATCCAACAAATTTCATGGTCCTATTAGATCTCCAAGGATTAGTCATGCCTTCCCAAAGCTACACGTCATTGATCTCTCCTTTAACAACTTTACCGGAAACTTGCCAGTGGAATACATTCGTTGTTGGAAGGCAATGAGGACATATCAGAAGGATGAGCTCGAACCAAACTATGTAGGGAGTTACTACTATCAGGGGCCAATATCCTTCCAACCCAAGGTAGCTCATTTTGACTATTAAGTGACAATAATGAGCAAAGGACAAGATATGGAATTCGTGAGGATCTTAACCATTTTGGCAGCCATTGATTTCTCTTACAACAGATTCGAAGGAGAGATTCCAAAAGTGATAGGAGATCTCACATTACTCAAGGTACTGAACTTGTCTGGAAATTGTCTTACAGGTGAAATTCCATATTCAATGGGGAACTTGTTACAGATTGAGTCATTAGATCTTTCTTGGAACGAGCTCTCAGGAAAAATCCCTTTGGAACTAACATATCTCACATTCCTTTCATTCTTGAACCTCTCACAAAACCAATTGGTGGATTCTATTCCACGAGGTAAGCAGTTCAATACATTTGAGAACACTTCATATGAAGGGAACTTGGGATTATGTGGGTTTCCTTTGTCGAGGACATGCGGAACAACGGATTCAACAAGAGAACCTGAATCAAAGCTTCCACATCAATATCAAGATTCAACAAGTGTACTTAATTGGAAATTCATGTTAATAGGATATGGTTGTGGGGTGATAGTTGGGGTCATCATTGGAGGAGTAGTGCCATCTTGGAGAATTGATAAGTTCTTTAAGATAACCTCAAAGAGAAGGCGAGGTCTTAACTCGAAGAAATCAAGGAAAACAAGACAACCTAAAAGGGGGAAATGAACAAGTTTTGGATATCAAAGATGCCATGTGTAGATATGTAAAAGAGGTTTGAGCATTTACTTGTTTTTGTTTGAAGATATAGTTTTCTCCTAAATAAAAAAGAACTCTCTCTCTCTCTCTCTCTCTCTCACACACACACACACACACATAAATTGGGGATACCACTGGTACCTCCAACAGGCCTGAATTCAGTTTGAGTTTTATTGTTGATATCCATGGTCAAATTATCCCCATAACCTGTTCAAGAATATGTCAGTTGAGGATTGATTTGGAAAGAGTATCAACCACAATTGCTAATGAGAGACCTTACAAGTATCAACCACAAGAATATGTTAAAACCGATGTTGGTTCAGCAGCAAAATGTGCCTATTAATGGGATTCAAATACATTTTTTTTTTACTGTCAATAACTGCAGAAAATTCCTTCACTGCCCAGTTCAGTTGTTACTCTGCTGCACTTTTCACTTCATTTCACTTTATCTGATCTAGGAACAAATGGTCCCATGAATTTGAGCCCCACGTTGTTCTGTAGAGGATTCCAAATCTTCTCCATTGATGCTCAGCAACAACAGCAGACATTGATTGTTTATATATTCAAGCTTGATGCTTTAACTTTTGGAAACAATGATGTGAACATGTCTTACTTTTGCCACACATTCTTATGAATATAGACTTAGGTTCTAGAAGTCTAAAGGCCAGCATACATAGAATTTAAATAAGGATTTGGAGGACCTATCAAATGAGAAAGTGGCTTCACTAATGTTCTAATTGGTTGTCGTCTCTCTCGGTGGGATAAAAAAAATGTATGAAAATAAATCTTATCAAATGAGGATGTGAACATGTCTTAATTTTTTACTCTGATTCTGCCTCATTGGTGTGTGCAGAAATTAATTCATGCCTGATCAGATTTACTATCTCAATTCAATCCAATGTATCACTTTTATTGGTATACATATACATACCTTACAAACCCTTATTCAGAAGCAATGTCTATGAAGCAGATTACAAACAGAGTAATTGTTTTTGACCATTTGACGTTGCTGCTTGGCCTTCTCAGTCTTGAGCTTCATAAATGGTATCGAATTTGACTTTCCTCTAGTAGATATTTCATGGAGTAGATCCACCATGTCAACAAACACATTATCTGCATAAAAAAAAGGTATTAAATTGTGTGAAGCACATCTTTTAAATGCTACTGTAAACAATTTGGGAGAGGTCCATTGCTTAATGTTTATAATGAACATCATGTTCAATTGGGTGCTTAGAACAACCAATTCTTTAGTGGACTCTTTTTGGATAGCAATGAGATTTTGGTTAAAAACATGAATGGGTGCAATTTTAATCATAACATTTCAAGGGATTATTGTGATTCATATCAATTATAATATCTATAACAAGTGGACACAATACTTAAGCAAAAATACAAGATCCTTTAAAAAGAAAGGGGTTTTTTTCTGTAAAATCTCCTTATCAAGTTATTATTGCCCATGTTTCTCCTTCTATGCCCAATGTCCCTCTCCCAGAAAGGCCTTGGGCAAAGTTGTGGGATCTTCCCATTCCCCAAAAAATTAAACACTTTTTGTGGAAAGCGTGTAATGAAGTTATTCCTACCTGACTGAATCCTAGTAAAATAAAGGTTGATGTTGATCCTCAGTAGAATGAAGGAATAATCTATTTATCAATGTTTGCTCTCTTGTGATTTTTCCAGTATGATTTGGTTTACTAGTTCTTTATTTTTAAGAATTGAGAATTCTAACGATATTTCTTTTGTGGATTGGTTTATGAAATGGTTTGAAAGAAGTGATCTTGATAAATCAGTTAAAATTGATATTCTCTTCTCTAGCAATTTTGTATTGGAATATTTGGAAGCATAAAAATACCCAATGTTATGAAAATTCTCTTCCAAATTTTTCTAAAGTTCTATTTGATTCTTGTAGGCTTATCAAGGAGAGTAGGAGACTCTTGATGGATCTTAGAAGATGGTGGATTCGTGTGCCTCTTTTTGGACCCCTCCATCTAAAGGTGTTGTAAAAGTCAATTATAATAGTTTTTTCTTTAATGTGGGAGCTCGTGTTGGAGCTGGTGTGGTCTTTAGAGATGAGGAAGGCATTTTTTTGTACGCATTGACATGGAGCTAAGTATGAATGTTGTTGCTGCAGAATGTTGGGCAGCGCGCATGGATCTTTTAAAAGCCTTTGAGTTAAGCTTTAAATCGGTTTAGCCCAAGGGTGATTGTAAGAATGTTATTTCTTTCCTTAGGAATGTCATTTCCCTTTGTCATTGGACTACCAAAAGTTTGATTCAGGATTGTTAGGAGTTAGCTACTAGATTTGATTGTACCTCCTTTTCTTGGGTTACGAGGTTGGGTAACAAGTCAACTCATGAGCTGGATTCTTATGGTTTAAATCTGGGTTTGGGTAGAGAATGGTCCTTGTCTCCAGTGGCGGAGCCACATGGGGGCGGGAGGGGGCCATGCCCCCCCCCCCCACCACCCAAAAAAAAATGTGAATTTCTTGAGTATATATTCTCAGCTTTATCCATAATTGATTTCAATAATATTATGCGAAAGAAGTATTTTAAAATTGTATAGTTAAGATCCTTTTTCTTTGGTAATTATAAAGTAGGATCATTTTATATTTTGAATTTTTTTATGGGGGTGAAGATACTATGTGTGCAGACACCCCACGTGATCCTTTCCAGATTGTTAAAGTTTAGTTAACGTGTAGAAATTTTCAATGGTAGACACATGGCAAAAAAATCAACAAAACTGAAAAGGTGAAGTTCAGTTTGTTGGTTTTGTTTTTTGGATACGTGTTTACCACCGATATTTGCTACACGTTAACTGAACTTTAAAAATATGGAGAGGATAATAACTTGTGCAGACACATATTGATGCCCGTAGTACTTCAATTTCATGACGTTACAATGAAAGCACCCACGTCGTAAGAGCTTTGAAGTGCACTCGGCTGCTATGTTTCATGAACATAGGATCATGATCCACACCTGATTGGTTCCAACCTATGAGATTTCCTACAATAAAAATCGATATGATTTGTGTGTATTTTTATATATCTATCCAGACGAAGAAAAGAAATCCTGCTAACCTCACACAGCTGAAGGGAGACTCCCAAACTATAATCAACAATTTAAAACCAAGGTTCACTGACTCAACTTAGATGGCTGGCTTAAGAGTCAACTCAACTCAAATAGCTTAGGAGTCAACTCAGTTCACGAGTTAATGGAATCAACTTAGGGAGTCATGACACCTTTTATTTTTTTATTTTTAAAATATAATAAATATTAAAATTTGCATATTGTATTTTGGTTCATGCTTGTCTAATTTCTTGATAAATATAAGTATTTTGTAATATCATAACTTGAAAATCCAAAAAAGAAAAATGTACAAACTACTAATTGTCTAATATCATGGTAATGTAGACGTCAAACTAAAGTAAAAGTACTACTATTAGTATTATTATTAGGGGTGGCAATGTTTGACATGACTTGTGAACTTGACACGAACTCAACAAGAAATAATGCGGGTTAGGGTTGACTGTAAATGGGTTTCGGGTCAAAGTGGGTTTACACGATTAATAAATGGGAAGGGTTCGGATTGAACCATATAGTCATATAGCCTTAACTTGATATGACACAAATCTGACCCGTAAACATGAATTACCACAAAACCTGTGAACCTGACACAAACCTAACATGAAATAAGCAAGTTAGGGTTGACTATAAACGGGTTTCAGGTCAAAATGGGTTAACCTGCTTTGACATGGTTAATGAATGGGTCGGATTCGGGTTAAGCAATGTAGTCATATACCCTTAGCTTGACATGACATGAACCTGATCTGCCAACACAAATTGCCACCCCTAATTAATATATTGAAAAACTAAAGCATCTTTTCAACACAAGCACTAAAACAAAATACAATCCAATTTCTAAGGTCTAGGTTTATATGGTTAGAAGTTAAAGTTTATAACCTAATCTTCTCACCAGAATACCAGTTAAGCCTTCATTCTTTCAAGTTCTTTATTATTTCTTTCTTTCTTTCTTTTTTTCTTTTAAGGTTTTGAATGTCTTTGAGAGTTCACTTGTTGGAGACTTTAGGAAAGAAACCTCAAGTCCCAATATATAGAGTTTCTTATTATGTTACAAGTTGGCTTTGAGTAATTTTAAGGTTTACAATACTCAACAAAGTAACATGAATCGGTCTCAGTCAAATGAATCTACTTAGTTAGCAACTTAAATTAGCGAGTCATGTACAATTTGGAGTCAACAACATGACTTGACTCGTGAGGCTTAGGAGTGGAGTCAACTCGGGGGAGTCAAGGAATCCACTTGGGGAGTCGGCAAACTATACTTAAAGCTTTATCCTTCTCTCTTTCCATAGCGTTTGCATTCATCAATCAGGGACTGCTAGTTCTTAGCAAATGATTTTGATATAAATTTTGTACATATTAATCGACATGACAACAAAGCAGTCCATGAACTTGCAAACTTTTGCATTAACATTTCTTTCCTTGTTGAGCCCCCAAACTGGTTGTGTGATACCATTTGGGTGGATAGACACTTTTTGTTTTATGTTTATTGGACTATAAAATATTTCATTGCATCTTGAATTGTGTTTATAATATTATTTTTTACTACTATATATGTATTTAATCATCATAGTTTTAGTTCGGCCCCCCCAAAGATAATTCATGGCTCCGCTACTGCTTACCTCCCCCTATCTGGTTAGAAGATTCCCTTCCTTGGCAAAATTGCAGTCTGATGAGTAGGGGTGGGCATGGGCCGGGCCAGCCCGATCCCGGCCCTCAAATTGGCCCAGAAAAACCCAGCCCGAGCTAGGCCTGGCGAAGGCCCGAACCCAGCCCGAGGCTCGCACTTTTATTGAGGGTCGGGCTTGAGCTTACCTCAGCTCGGCCCGAGGCCCACACTTTTACATATATAATATATATTTATTATATATAATATACTAATTATTTTTAAATTATCTATAGTATATAGCTTTGTTGATAAAAATTGTTTTTTACAAAAGTATTGGGTTAAGTCCTAGTGAAATCAATGATTTTT
>JAOXJP010104744.1:0-28264 GCA_025762735.1 Platanus orientalis | reverse complement strand
GTACAAGAGCATGGGAGGCAGCGACATGCAAGGCGGAGTGAGAAAGCGACACATGGTCTTCGTCAAGATATACCCTAATCCGAGTCTATAAATAGAGGCACCAGCTCGCTACTCAGGTATGAGGTTTGGGAAAACCCTAACAGGGAAAAAACCCCTTCTACAACCTTCCTGATCTCTCTAACTTGACCGTCGGAGAGCTAGAAGCCGACACATCACCTGCACTAGCTCCCTGACCCTCTACTGTCTAGTGTGCACAAGAAGTGTTCCGGCGGGAACCTGGGCCATTATGGACCATCTGGTTGGCGCAAAGGGAGGCTCCTCCTCGACACGTCATCAGTTGGCACCATCTGTGGAAACAATTATTTTTTGTAGTACTGAAGGTCTGCATGGTTAACACCAAGTCGATGGGGGCTCAGCACAACCATGTCATCAGTTGGTGCCATCTGTGGGAACGATTGTTTTTGGCAGTACTAAAGGTCTGCATGGTTAACACCAGGTCGATGGTGGCTCAGCATAACCCCGTCAATGGAGTCGATGGACTAGAAGCCTCTATTTCCGACGGAGCGCGCCTCGAAACCCCGAGGGTCAACATGCTTGAGCGGAAGATCCAGGGGCTCACGACGAATGTATAGTTGCTAATGGAGCAGAACTGGGAGATCATGTTAGGGTTGAGAGGGCAGAGAGGCGCACCGGGCGACAGAGATGCAGGGCAGCCAAGGTCTCACATCCCTCTAAACCAGAGCTAAGATCAAATACATGAAGACGAGAGTGCCTCGGCGTCCCGATTTTAAGAAAGCTGCCAGGAAGAGAGAGCTTGTATCCCAGGATCCTGGGAGGAGAGGATAGAGGACATAAGGAAGGAGATGGCGTCAATGAGGGAGGCACTAAAAAGCAAATCCCTAGCCACCGTTGACGAGCTCATCCAGAGGTCGGATCACCCTTTCACTGTAGGGTAATGGCCCGACCCCTCCCTAACAAGTTCAAGCCACCGCAGATGAAAATGTTTGACGAAGGCAAGGACCCCTTAGATCACCTGGAGGCCTACAAGACATACATGAGCCTCCAAGTGGCGCCAGGTGAGATAATGTGTCGGGTGTTTCCAATGATGATCAAGGGCCCCGCCAGAGTCTGGTTTGGCCGACTGAAATTTGGAAGCATATCTAACTTCACGGAGTTAAGCCGGTAATTTGTTGGTTACTTTATCGGCGGCCAGTGGCATCTCAAGCCGGGGACCCACCTCCTGAACATTAAACAGAACAAGGGGGAGTCGCTGTGGGACTACATGTCCCGATTCAACAAGGAGACCCTACAGGTCGATGACGCCGACGAAAGGATGATTGTGGCGGCCCTAATGGCAGGTTTAGCACCTTCCAAACTCTTGTTCTCTCTATCAAAGAACTCCCTGACCCAGATGGCCGATCTCATGGTGAAGGCATAGCAGCATATGAATGACGAGGACACCCTCAACGCCAGATGAGAAAGAGATGCCAGGTCTAATCCGCACCACGACAAAAGGAAAATGAAGCCACAGCAAGCTCCCCGAGAGGAGAGGGGCCCCCGGGCCAGAGAAAGCGGTGGCATTCACGAGATAAGGCCACGGGTCAACCTTTCCCCGAGTAAGTTTCAAAATTACACCCCTCTTAATGCACCTGTAGAATAGGTATTTGTGCATATAAGGGATAATCCTAATATCAAATGGCCTAAGAGAATCTACGCCCCGCCGGAGAAGATGAGCTGCGACAAGTACAGCCGTTTCCACCGGGACCACGACCATGACACCAACGACTGCTTCGACTTGAAAGAGCATATTGAGGTTGTGATTTAGAGAGCCCGATTGCAGAAGTTTGTCGCTAACCGACAGCAGATTAGGCCCGAGTGTGCCGGAAGGGACCCCCCAACCCAAGAAGAAAGAAGGCCTGATGGACCTATAGGGGAGATAAGGGTGATATCCGGGGTCTTCGTGGGGGGAGGAGAGTCCATCTCTGCCAGGAAGTCGTACGTGAGGCAGATTCTTGCAGAAAGGGGTCTACAACTTATGACGACAGAGAGGCCAACAAAGCAACTCAAGTAAGGGTGCCCACCCATCACCTTCTCGGCAGAGGATGCGCGAGGAGGGACCTTCAATATCATCCAGGTCAACAACCGAGATGGTGACAAGAGCGACTGTGAGGGCCGAGGGAACCAAGATCACCTCGGGAGCGCGGGGATCAGGAGAACCCCTGGGGGCGACGGTGCGCTTCCTCTTATTTGAGGTCGTGGACACCCCCACTTAGGTGGTTGCCGACTGAACAGCTTTCTTTTCCCCTGGGCTGCGTCCCTGATTTCCTTAGCCTTGGCAAGATAGCTCCTATCAGTCTTCATCGCTGCACAAAAACATACCCAAGATCAAAGATCAATATACATATAAAGAAAAAAATGAGGAAAAGAAACAACAAAGTGTAGTATAGGGGTCTATCTACCCGGGTTAGGTCCAAATCCACACTGGAAAAGCCGGTCGGGAGTGGCAAGGTCTGGGAAGGCGTGAATAGGGTAATTCACCACCCTCTTTATGTGATCCTCCTCCTCAGCAGATGACTCACCCGCTTCAACATCTAAAAAAAAAAAAAAGAGGAGAGAGAGGCAAGTCAAAGATAGGACAGTAGCATGGAAATGCACAACGAACTATAGTAGAATAACAACTTACCCACCGGACTGATGACCGACGCCCAATGTCAATTGAACTTCACTCAGGAACCTCTCCTGTGAGGCATTCCCAATCCTCACCCGAAACAAAGAAGTATAGGGTCTTTCTCCCACTATTTGAGCTCGGGAGCCCCGTTACCAAAGTTAGCGGTAGGTCCTGGCTAGCAAAGAAGAACCACCCCAGTTCTTGCTCTTTGACGATATAACAGCGAAAAAACTCACTAAGAGTGAGGTGGTGTTGCCCTTGGAAGGTCAGCTCCCACAAAACCATGCACCTAATGGCTATTCGCCAAGCGTTGGGCATTAACTGCTCGAGTGCTAGCCTAAGATAAAGCAACAGTTCCCTAAGGAACCGGGAACCTAAGGCCTGCTATGAGGGCCCGCTCATACAACACGACACTATTACCGGGGGCTTCAAAAGCCCGGGCCTCCTGAGGGGCGATAAGGATTTACCCCTCAGGGATTTGATAGGTCGTATAACACCGAGCAAGGGTCTTTGCCCCCAACTCAGAGCCATACTAAGCGGCTTTAAAATCCTCCTCAGGGGCGATCTCCCCTACCGCCCCCAGGGGCACTAGTCGAAACAGACTCGGTAGCCTACCCCAAGGGAACTTGCAGGACTTCTGATAAGTCGTCGGCCCCATCAACCAACTGGTCAACGGAATCCCTAGACACCATCTATAGAACGAGTGGGCATAGGAGAAGGGACAACTAAAAAGAAAAACGAACATCACCAAAAACGAAAGAAAAACAAGCTACGCCAGTAGTAGGGACAGGACACCAGGTAGAAAGAAATGCCCAAACATCGGCAATAAAAACAAAGCAATAAATAGGGGGAGAGCCTAAGTAAGAAATACCTTGAGAAGAGACGAATACGAGAATGTCATAGTGTGGCAGAAGCTTAAGTTACGGCTTTTGGAACGCAGTGAAATCGCCTCAGAAACAGGGAACAGGAAATAAAGATAAAAAGAAGACGAAATGAGGACAAATGACACATTTATAAGAAACCCCAACTATCCCCCAGCCTTACATGTGTCGCCCATCCAAGGGCTGGTGAATTAAAATCGAGAAACGAGGCGACGTGCGAATCCCTAGAAATTTAAAAAGGCTAAAACGACAGTCGTTGGATAACCTAGAAACCCAAAATGACGCAACGTTTAATCTAACCCCTACCAGCGTAAGCACGCCCTCTCGGTTGTTGAGACGCATTAAATGCGAAGCCATCATTAGCACTCATCCCAACAAAAGCCACCTCGATAGTTGAAACGACACCATCAGCACCCGAGATAATTACTGAGGAGCACAAATGATTCGCATTCCCAGGCCATGTGACCTTAGACCCGAGAATGAGGGGGGCAATTGATGGGGGAAAACCATGACCCTATAAAAACTAGACCCAGGAGAACGACCCTAGAATGACTACACCTAGGGGGCCCTGAGGATTCTAGCCCCCCGGGCCCCACAACCGCTGGAGACCAGAACCCCTACCCCGAGCCAGAATCATTACGTTGCTACTCAACCTAGGGTTAACTAGAACCGTCCCACGGCTACTTGAGTACTTGTGTCAATAATCCCGACCCCCATTTATGGCACTCAACACCCAAGGATTGCCCGAGGCCCTTAATCCCTGGTGGGGCCCCGGCTATCAAGGGTGACAATCTCGACTGAGTCAGCCTAAGGATAAGCGTGATCCAAAAACCATTATACGAAATGCATAACCACTACAACAGACCTGCCAATTTTGATAAAATGACAAGCATGATAGGAGAAAACACACCAGAAATCGTGGGAGACAAGAGCATGGGAGGCAGCGATGTGTGAGGATGGAGGGAGAAAGCGACACATGGTCTTTGTCACAATACACCCTAATTCGAGTCTATAAATAGAGGCACCGGCTCACTACTCAGGTATGAGGTTTGGGAAAACCCTAACGTGAAAAAGCCTCTTCTAAAACCCTCCTAATCTCTCTGACTTGACCGTCGGAGAGCTAGAAGCCGGCACTAGCTCCCTGACCCTTTACTAACTAGTGTGCGCAGGAAGCGTTCTAGCGGGGACCTGGGCCGATTGTGGACCATCTGATTGGCGCGAAGGGAGGCTCCTCCTCGGCATGTCATCATGTAACATCTCGACTTATTAAACCAATTCGTCTGATTTTGAGTATTACTATTCACTCAATCACACACACACATATTATATATATATACACCAAACCGAGCTTTTAGTGAGTTGAGCTTAGTGAAGTGCAACTCAAGCTCGCTCGACTAAAAAAAGAGCTCAAATCCAGGCTAGGCTCTGAGCTAAGCTAACCCGACTCATTGCCACACCTACTTAAGAACTTTAGTGGGTCAAAAGTCAATCTTATTTGGCCAATCAAAACCATTTGAGATATAAAGAGAATGTACTCACCTCAACAAAGTCTTGCCTACTTGGGGTTAGCAATATGAATCCTGTTCTGTCATTCATTCTAAAGCTATATCTTGTATTTAAAAAAAAAAGGTCAAGACTAAAATTTAAATAAATAAAAAAAGTAAAAAATCCAAAAAATTGTTCAACTGAAAAAGTAGGTGCTGAAAAAGGGACACCAAATTCAATAACAGACTATGTATCAATCAATGGCACACTTACAGAGGTCTGTGTCAACATAGAAAATCATTCCTCTTTTTAAGCCTTAGTCTCTTCTCTTACCACTTCAATCAAGGCAATTTTACTCTATTTGTTGTTTATTGCATTTAACATGCACCATGTCACTCATTAATGGGCAGTCGACTTTTCCTCATCTTGTCACTCTTGTTGGTGCCACCGCTAAGTTTTCACAAAAATATTTATTTCTGATTCTGTGCCTTCTAGTCTTACCATTGGTCCATCTCAGTATCTTTGTCTCAATCTGAATATTTTGTTACAGGTTGTCCAACATTTTTCTCTAAAAACAAGGCCGGTATGACATGCATCTTATCAAACAACTATAAAGAGAATAAGGTTTGACAGTCTTCCTTGGAGCCGTATCCTCTGTGTCACCTTGTTCTGTGTCAAGATACGCCACAGACACAAGGGGGTGGGACCCTGCAAAAAGTGTATGGACCCACTCCCTTTGTGTCCATGGCATACCGTGACACAGAGTAAGGTGGCACAGAGGATACTAGTCCAATCTTATATTTTGCCTAACCTTCCATTTGGTGGAACATATCATTAGTCCATAATGTCCTATCATTGTTCCACTTCTTTAATTAGTCCAGTAAAAAAGACATACAACACTTACTATTAGACGATAAAGATCTATTTGGTTATGCAAACTAAACTGGGATGCCCCACAAATTACGACTTAGATGGACCAACTATGGACATTTCATACTTCATTCTGCTGCCTTCTCTTCCAAAAAAGAATTTAACAATTTTTTTTTTCTAGTTTTATGGCATCGTATTCGTATACTATTGAATCCGATTGCTAATTGGTCATTGGTCTTGATTTGTACGTCGACTAAAGACTAACCTAGGTACCTACTTTAGATTCAATATCAATTCGTTCAACTTGTGGTATTAATTTGACTAGTTTATAAGGTACGATGCTAACTTGGTACATACAATATGTGAATCCAATTTTGTTGATGATAAGACAAAGACAAGATCCTTAAGTATTGCATTTAGATTATAGGTTTGGTTCCCTGCATTTTATGAATTGATTTGCAGTGAATCATATTTGATTGGGGTGAATGGCTTACCCAAAGAATACAAAAAAACAAAGTTTGGAGTGAATGGATTTGTAGTTTGTTAATTATCAAAAAAAATAAAAAAGAAAGGATTTGTAGTTTGTTGGTACATAAGGTGAGTGAAGCAAAAGGGCTAAAGTAAAGGAAGAGTATGGGAGGCTGACCTTGAGCCTCTAATTGCAATCGTTTAGCAAAGTGAGCCTCAACCATTTGCACGAGGTTCAGCTTCCTAAAAGCTCAAGCTGTAACGGTCTAGATATATAGCTTATTACATGATACATTCAACCCCCCCCACCCCGGGCTTTTGTGCACTCAAAATCCGTACACAATGTGTGTGTGGATCAGGGAGTGGACACATCAGCGCTGAAAAGTGATAAACATGCCCCCAAAAAGTGTAAATCACTTTTCGGTGCTGATGTGTCAACCCCTGGTCCGTGCACACACATTGTGTACGGATTTTGAGTGCACAAAAGTCGGGCCCTATATTCAAACATTAAATGTATTATAGGTGTAGCCTGTTATAATATGAGATTTTGGGCCTATTTCAACTAGCTATATCTTTAGCATTTAGGAATAAGTTTAGCCATGGTTTTAAAAATCAGATGGTCCAAGCCTAAAACTGATCCAGGATTGGATTGAATCATCCCAATCAGATTGTGGATCGGAGATCCAAGTGTGCATCGTTCGATCCGAAACTGATCTAATGCCAAAAAAATCTTTAAAAAAAAATTCTTAAAAATTAATATTCTTATAATATTTTTTATAAAAAGTTTGAAAAAAAAATCAATTTTAGGCATGTTAGGTGTATTATACATGAATAAACACTGTTACAATTCTCGAACATGTATAAGGATCAAAATTACATATTTTATAAACAAACATCTAATATAAAAATAAATGATAAATAAGCATTTATGACATAAATTTATAATCTAACAATGATTTCATATATAAAAAAACACATTTGAGTCAATAATCATAGTAGGTAATAATAGTACAACCACAAACAAACGCACAAAAGTATAAGAGTAAAATTACAATATAATGCGACAAGCAAAAAAGTAATATGCAATCTAAATCTCAAGTCTCGTTTCAAGTCTCAACCCTACTTCAATACCATATAGACCTACGGGGTGGCTCAAATTTATGAATCATTATACACTATTACACAATTACATTACAATGTCATCGAACTTGATCCATTTAATTGGAGTTACAATTCGTTGCTTAACTTGAAGATTTTCTTGTATTGTGTTCCTTACTTTTACTAAAAAAAACTTATGTAGGATAAGTCTTGCAATTGATCACATTAAGGCCCATATGAGATAAATGTTGCTTCAGTGTAGTTATCCCCCCTATCGTATTTTCATCCCACAGTAGTTACAATTTGTTCTATATGGATAACCTTTAAGTGGTTGTCTATGCTATCACCCAATATCATCACGTTCTTCTGTTTTTCTTGGAGGCATAATAATCCTAAAACAATGGAATTGCATTTAAATTAAAACTTTCTTAAAAAATCAATTTTTAAAAATTTTGTATTGAAAATTATAAAAATAATTAAAAATATATATAGAAAAACAAAGTAACATTTCATTTGGTTTGATTTTTTAAATTTTTTCTTCTTTTTGGAATAAAAAATAAAAAAAAAAGATAACTTATCCAATTTTTTTTCAAAATCACGAAAGTATAAACCAGGCTTAGACAACAAACATATAAAAATCTATTCTCAAAAGAGATGTAATTTGAAACTGACCAAAGTTTTTATCGAAATCGGGGTTTGTAGAACTTCTAGGCTAATTACATATTTTTTTATTTTTAAAATATTAAATAATTAATTCAAAATTCAAAATTTCAATTGACACCATGAGTCAATGAGTTTTGATCCCAAACCCACATATCTATGGTCATTTCATCATTAGGATATCCCAATCATTTTTAAAATAAAAACTTTGGAATTTTTTTCATTTTCAACAAAACCCCTTTAAATATTCAAAACATGATTAAATAAAGTTTTTTAGATTTAAAATTAGTAGATCTAACATCTATTTGTGATAATCTACTGATTTTTACACACACAAAAAATTGAAGAATAAACAGGAAAACTCACATTTAATTCGAATTAACGAAGAACCCATGAAAAGTACCTTTTGATCTCTTAAATCTCCAAGTTTTTGAAGAATTTCTTACCAAAGATTACAGGAATTCACAAAAATATGATGATATGAGGGATTTTCAAGCAAAAGTAAGAAGTAAGAATGGAATCAAGATGAGTTTGGGGGGTTTTATGCGAAATCCCCCAAAAAATACCATATTTAACATCTAAAGTCAAGATCGGTGATCCTGACTCTCGGATCGGACGATCAAGATTCGGATCTAGCAATCCCCATCCAGACTGGACAATCCGACCGTCAGGATCGCCGATCCCATTTTTTTTAGTGAGATCAGCCGACCCCTACTTCGGATTGTCTGATCTAGGACAATCTGGAAGAAAGGATCAAGCACAAGTTGTAGGTTAAGATCGGACCAATCCCATTCTAGATCGTCTGAGTTTTAAAACCATGAGTTTAGTTAAAGGGTTATCAGGCTTTAAGATACAGGCATGAAGCAATAAGCTTCAGTTTGGTGAACTAAGCCAAGCTCATGTCAATCTCTAATGACTCAAGCTTGATCTTGGCACCTCATGCTAATCCTGATCCTTGTGTGACAAGCCTAAGCTGAGCGGAGCTGAACAATGCCTGACTTGTTGGTCCCACTATTTGAGAGAGTTAAAGAGAAAGGAAAAGAACATGCAAGAAGAACCGGAATAACAAAAAGATGTACATGTAAAGACATGATTAGTTGTAAGTATCCATCCTACCTTTAAATCAAAAAATTCTTTACACATTTTGATCCCTTCCCTTAACTTTTATATATATATATATATATATATATATATATATTGGTGTGAGGGAGGAGGGAGGGATATGGAGCCATATCCTCTGCACCACCTTACTCTGCTTCACGGTACGTGGTATGCCACAAACACAAATGGGGGTGGGGCCCTACAAAAAAATGCATGGCCCCAACCCCTTTGTGTCTGTGGCATTCTGTGACACAAAGTAAGGTGGCGTAGAGGATAAGAATCCGAGTGATATGCCCCCACTTGGACAGCTCAATATCCTCTGCGACACCCCCTTATGTGACACTCCATAAGGGAAGACACAAGGGGGTGGGGCCCATTCACCATTCATGGGGCATCGCAGAGGATATCAACCGAGGGGGGTGGGGCCCATTCACCATTCATGGGGCATCGCAGAGGATATCAACCCCTCGGTTGATATCCTTTATGACGTGAGGATTTATGCGGGCCTGGAGCCACCATTCATGGGGCTCCATGTGGAGTACTGACACCACCACATGGAGCCCAATGATTGGTGGCTCCAGGTCCGGCCAAAATCCTTATGTCGTAGAGGATATCATCCCCACTTGGACGTGAAGAGCTGGACAACCATACAAGAACCGGACTAGCTTCAAATGGGTCCTCTCCACACAATCTAGTCTGGGACCCATGTAATGGTGAGTCTCGATCTTCTTTGACTGAGACATGTGTCACATAACCTAGATTTTTGCCTAGTTTTCCGCATTTTTCATTCCTTGTATAAATTTTAATGTCCTTTTCCTAAAATTCCAAAGAAGTGTAGAAAAACAAACTCATTTTTCTGCCGCTTCACCCCAACTAAAACTTTATTTTTCTCTTATCTTTCTAAAGGAGATCAATTTTATAGCATGAGAAGTGATTTTTTGCTACAAAACTTAATAAAGTTAATTCTAAGAGTTTGTAAGGAGATAAAGAGTTAGAGAAAAAGGCAGAGAGGAGAGAAAGTGATTAATTATCCATATTCATCCAGTGGTGCAGAACAATCCAAGTCCTCTCATTGCATGTTCTTTGAATTATTAAAATTAATGATATGTTTTGAATAATTACTACAAGAAAACTGGATCCTTACACATGTTTTCAGTTTAAATTAAAATCTTAACTAGAACACCTTTTTATCATAGTTTTCTAATTTGGTCTTGATGTGTTAAATCTGCTTTTGGGTCTCTTTGTTTTCATTTTTTAATGCAAGTTCTACTATTAAAACTTTTGTTAACTAGATGCTTGAGTGATTCTACTTCTACTTCAAGTGCCCTTTTCTTCTTTAATCATACCTCTAGGGATAGAATTTAATAATGGTAAAAGAAAAGCAGCTGTTGCTACGACAGTATCAATTCTTGTTTCTATAGATTTTTTAGCAGAAAAAGTCTGCAACTTCAGATTCTGGTCTGGTCTGGTCTTGTTCAAGTGTTTTCTGTGAATGTAAAATAGGAGCCTTAAAATTGTGGCCTAGAAGGTTATTAGTTATTTGTTTCTGTTTCAATTGAAATTGAAAGAAAAATAAGTCAGAATTTGGGGGGAAAGAGAAAATAAACCTATATGAGATGGTTGTTTCTGGATTCTCAGCCAATGAGAAGAGATTCCTAAAGTTGTCAAGATAAAAGTAAATCATGGTATAGTCAATATTTTGGGGGCAGATGCCTTCTTGTATGAGAAAAACTTGATTCCAGAGTTGTGGATTCATAGTGTGTGGGCACTTTTGGCACACGTGTCTTTCTGGGCTTTGTCCAGGTACAGAAATTTCTTTAATAAATGCAGCCTAGGTTTATGCAATATCTAAGTCACTCACAATTGTCTGTGATTGAATATTCGTGCTGCAACCGTGTTGCAATCAGAGAAGGCTGATGTGTGGTGGAAAAGAAAAAAGAAAAAAAAAGATGCCCAATTCAGATATTGCGTAAGGTTGCCGGGGTTAAAAGCATAAAAAGGGTTCCCAATTCTAATTTTTATCACATGTCACCCTCGTGATTGCAACAGGGTCGCAGCAGCACAAGTCAGTCACGACCACAGAGAATCTTGAGTGTCTCTTAGTTTAAAGCATAGTTTTGAGAACTGGACCGGCCATTGAACCGTAAGGTGGATGGTTCAGGTCCAATCAGATTGAACCGGTGGTTTACATGATCTAACCACGGTTTGCTACAAATAATTAAAATGTAATAAAATTCCAAAAAACTATAAAAAAAAAAAATCATAATGCATCAGAAGTCTTATGACAGGGTTTTTAATTTTTAGACTTGCCAACAAATATAATAAACTACCAAAAAATAAAAACAATTCACTTAAGGTGGAATTGGTATCTGGAAATGCACATTTCTAATTTTTTCTTATTAATTTGCTAAAAAAATAAAAACTGGTTGCCTGTATTAGAACCAAGTTCGTTAAAAAACGGCCGGTTTTCTTCGATTTTGTCTAGGGCTGTCAATCGGGCCAGGCTGAGGTTTGCTCAAACTCAGCCCGAGCCTGAACTTGGCCCGAGGTAGTCAGCCCGAACTCAGCATGTTCTAAAATCATGGGGTTTCGGGTTATGTTTGGACCGGCCAAAACTTAAAGTTCCTTTTAAAAAAATTAATTATTAAAGTTCACTTTAAAATTTGGGCTAATAATGGCTCTTTATTATCTCTAATACTTTGAATATATGTCTAATTAGTTAAATTTGGGCTTATAATCAGCCCAAAACTATCTTATATATATTGGGTTAAGCTAAACCAATTTCAGTCCGGCTGGGTCAAACCATATTTTATACCTATTTTGGGTTGGGTTGAGTTTAGACTGAAAGTGAGTTTGTCTGAATAAAACTTCGGGCCTAAATTTTGGATCCAAACTTAACCCAGTCCGACTATTTTTCAGGCTAGACATGTCAGACTTTGGGCCAGCCTGGCCTAATTGACACCCTTAATTTTGTCTAGTTTTGCCGGTTATATGCAGTTTTTGACAAATTACAATCTTAAGCTTTTAAAGAACCGTTTAGGGTGTCAGTTCAGGTTCAACCAGGTTTGATTGTTTGATTTGGCCCGGTTTTCAAAACTATGGTCTAAAGATTGATGGATGAGCTGGATTGTGGAAGAAAATTGAGACTTACTATTATAGGAGTCTTACCCCAAAGATTTCTTTTTTAGGTGAAAAGAAAAAAGATTTTTAAAAAAAAGTAAGATTGACTGTGTGATAAAAAGCATATTTTGTATCTATTATTTGGGAACAAATTTTCTATGACCAAAAAATTGGTATGATCATGTATGCCATAGGTTGACACGTAATATGTATAGGGTTAAAAGTGTCAATGAAGATGTTCATTTCAAAAGGTAGGTGTTGTGTCAAAACAGTAAAGCAGAACAAAACAATGGATCGGATTCAAGTATGCAATGCACGTGAAACAATGCAAGAAAGCAATAAATAGCAAAACACAAGATAATATTTAACGTGGTTTAGCAAACTTGTCTACATCCATGAACGAAGATGATCAATAACTTACATTAAAACAGAGAACAAAGAGATTGCAAAACGCACAATGACAAGTTCTCAAATCCAAAGGTAAAACCCTAAGGAAGATGATCAATAACTTACACTAAAATGGGGAACAAAAAGATTACAAAACGCATAATGGTGTTCTTGCTTTCTCACAAAAGTATTGACAAAACTCAACCTGCTGCAAGTCTTTCGCAGCTGCAAAAACCACAAGACATCTCTTTATAGAGACCTACAAAAAAAAATTTTACTAGTTTCCAAAGTGGCTTAAGAGTCCAACAAAACCAAACTTCTAAAAAAAGGCATCTTGGCTCTTGGTGTCACATACTGCTAAAAAGCCATGTAAATTCAAAACAACTCCAACAAATCTCCACCTTGGTTTGAATTTCACCAAACCAATACTAAACAAGTCTCTTTGATCATCTTCTCTGCCAAAACCCGAAGGGTAAACAATCAGTTCTCTTTCAAACTGATAAAGTCCAAATCACCCTTAAACTCAATAGACATATAAAAAAGAAGCACCCAATTCAAAAACACATCATGTGTCAGTCTGTGGCACACGCCACACATGGTCACACCAATTTTGGTCATAAAAAAAACTGTCTATGATAAAACAAACAGCTAACAGATCCGCAAGTCTTTAAAGTGAAAAAACAAATAAAATTTATTTAAAAAGATGAACATTATCCCATCAATGTTTCCTAGGAACCATTTCTATTTTAGTGTGCAGATGGATGATGCGGCCCATTCAAGCTGCCATCAAATAAGCGGTGCGGATTTGGTGTGCCCCCACCTAAGGTCAGCCCATATGCAGAGGTAGACACATGGTATCAAAAAGTGATTTACACCTCTCTTTTTTAGGGGGAGGGGGTGATTTTCACTTTTTGGTGCCATGTGTCTGCCCCTGCTTATGGGCATTCGTTAAGGGAGAGCACCAAATCTTGGACCCCCTGCACAAGTTCAGTTTTCCTGTATAGGTTCAGCTCTGTGGCCTACTATGTACTAGAATTTCCCCTTGTAATACAAATGTCAAATGTTTGGGAAAAAAAATGCCTAGAAAAGAAGGCCTTCTTTTGAAACACGGGAAATTGCTTTCGGGATGGTACTTTCACCCTCAGGATTTGGTGCCCCATGCATGCAGTGGGGGCACCAAATCCTTAGGGCAGCTCCTACTTTCAACAGAAAGCAAGGGTGGCATAGCCAACAAATAATCTTGTGGGCTTCAGGAGATGTATACATACCCAAAAAAGGGAAAATCACAACTTTTTTGGATTGTGTATGTCTCCTGAAGCCACAAGATTATTTGCTATTCACAGGAGACGATCTCAATTGATCCTTTTGGGCTGCTAATTACATGAAAGATTCTTAAGTTACCTATATTTCTTTTTTAGCCAACAGGTTAGCTTGCCTAAGCATAAGTAACACTAGTAAATTGACGACAGTTTGAGTAGTTGGACCATTTAGAACTGTTGCAAGAAAGTGACCTTTAGAATCCAAAATAACATACCCAGCTTTAGCATGAGTATGAAAGGAAGCTTCTTAGCTGACAATAGGAGAGCATGTAGACAAACAGAACACCAGAGCATTTTTAGAATTCCACAATTTTAGAAGAGTGCATGTAAATACTAAAGCCAATTAAGCACCAATGGTGGGGAAAAAATTTTTCTAGGTGAGTCAGTATATTGTACAGTTCAAGTTGTTGTGGGCTTTGTGCATAAGTGCTTAAGGGCTACGGGCTCGAAGCCAAACCCCACAGGCAGAGTCGGACTAGAAGAGAACATGAGCACTACTTTTCAGCTCATTTGGCACAAACATTTTGGAGGAATGGATTGAAGAAGATGGTGGAGCTCCAATTTAACCAAGAAAGTCTAGCTAGGCATTTTGTGTTAATAATTGGAGTTCTTTTATTTTTTATGAATAACTGATTTTATAAATTAAAAAAAAAAAAAAAAGGAAAATTACAAAGAATACATAAAAGTACAACAGAAGTTGGAGTTGGGGTAACAATGGGCTTTTTGTTGGGAATACAGCCTTAACAAATCTATTACTTAGTGATTAATTAATTATTTATATAGTTAATAACTTACCGGATTTTATTCATGCACTATATACATTAAGTGGTGTTTATTATTTACTGAGATAAGGTAAAGTGTCCTCAAAAGACTTAATAGGATATCCAATACATGATGAGATCATATGAGGATATCTAATTGTCCAGATTTACAAGGTAAGGATGTGCATCTGACTTATATGGCTGGCACATGTATCTCAATTATTGATTGGATGATAAATGATGATATCTTAGTTAATGGAAATATTTAACCTCAACTTTGCATGTGGGTGTATAAATGTATGCAATGAACTAGATCACATGGAGACTATATATAAGAGACTAATTTACAATTTGGAGCTTTTAATCCCTAAACGTAAAGGTTTGTATTTCTCAAAAATAGTTGGTAATTGTGTTGATTTACTACTCAATAAACCCATTGGTCTATAACATGGGAAAATTTGTAATTGATTGTTGCACTATCATGATTTGATTACTTAACATGAAATCCACTGTTACCCAAAAGATTTTAATCAGTTAGGACTCAACAATTTGATTGCTTCTTTTATATATATATATATGGAATATTTATAGATGGGAGATTGATATATGAGATTTTCTTCACTAAATGGTATCTTTATTGTTTTCTCTTTTCTAGGAGTTGAATTGTATTAAAAAAATTAATTTATAAATGTTTAAGGTTCTTTAATAGATGAGAAAAGTTAATGGAATAATCAAAAATTATAAAAGTTTTATAATTACATTCTCAATTTTAGTTTCATGATAACAAGCTTTATTACTAGTGAGATTGATAATGAAACAAGTCCCATTGTGAGATGAGAGAACCCCTTTTCACCCCTAGCTTTTTCTTACTTCATCCATGAATTATTTCAATATGTTTAGAGCAAAGGAAAGCATTAATCACCGGCTTTCGCTAAAGAAAGTGAAGACAATTAAGAAATGGAGGTGTGTCAACCAAAAGAGATCTCAATTTTCTTAAGAAAATCCTAAGAGATATTTTTCTACAAAACCAAGTCTCCTATTCGGCTTGTGAGTGATGGCTTTGGAAAGACTCTAGGTTTGCATTAAGGAAGATGTGACACATGACAAGAAAAAAGGTGTTTTAATCACAAGTTTGGCATGAGATTTTTTTTACAAGTTAGTAACTTGCATCCTCCTTGATGCAACTTGAAAGCTCTTTTTCACATTTGAAAGAAAGGAGGAAGAGGAGGAGCCCCTGGTTCTTCAATATTGAGTCAAAAATGTAGTTATTCCACAATAATCAAAAACAACAACATTGTTGAATATTGGCTTTTCCAAACTGCTTTCCCCAGCAATGTAGCCAAGTTTGAGGGAACCTCCAACGAAGGTTAAGGTTAGGGTTTGGAGAAGAGAGAGAAGATCAAGATTACTGGTAGGGTTTTGAGGAGGAGGAGGAGAGAGAGAGATAGAGAGAGAAAGTGGGAGGGCAGTTTGGAAAAGTACAGTGGTGACCAGATCTAGAACTCATATCTATAAGCGTTGGTGACTAGATCTACAAGTGGCGGCCAGATCTACAAGCGACAGTGACTAGAGCGACAAGCAGAGGCCAAGGATAAAAGAGGCGAGTGCTTTTAGGCGATATCTGGGAGAGCTTTCGGTGAGAACCAAGAGTGTTATGTCCTTGTTATGCTCTGTTCTAGCTATGTTGAAGGCTCTCCGAGCTCTAATGCTCAAGTACAATACCCTCTTTCTAAGATGGGACAGTCTGTTAACCTCCATGGGGGTTGTAGAATGGTCGGTAGTTTGGTTATCCTAAGGGGAGTAGAAGCGATGGAAAATGAAAAAAAGGTTCTGATCAATGAGTTCAAAGGTATGAATTTTAGAGGAAATGAGGTGGATGATGATCCTGTGGAAGAGATTAAAGTGTTGCAAGGTTTTGACACTTCGCTGAGGGTGGATCCGCTAAGTCATAAGCTGCCTCATGAATGGTTTCAAACAGAGCTAAGCAAGGAGGAGGATGGAGTCGACTCATTTTCTCCTCAACTTGCAAGGCGAGTCGAATCAGTGACAAAAGAGGTGTTTCCAAAGGTTTTATTTGGCTAAAAGTCCAGCTCGCCAGCGACAAGCCTAAATCGGTTACTGTGCAAAACGTTGGTCCTACCTCCATCGGTTACTGGGCAGACTGTACATGCCTCCTTTGCATTGGTTATGGTGCAAATTGTGCACACCTTTTTTGCATTGGCTTCAGTGCAAACTGAGCATATCTTCTTTGCATCAGGTACTAGGCAAACTGTGCATGCCTAAGCCTCCAAAAGAAAGGAAGTGGCAACTAGAGCCCTTCCAAAAGATGAAACCAATCCACTAGGACCTCGGTGGTCCTAGTGGCAAAAGATATATTATATCCGCTAAGGCCCCTCATTCACAGTTTTCAAAAGATGATCACAATTGAGACAAGGAAAGTGATGAGAATTTCTTTTTGTATACCCTGGCAAAGTCTGGTATTGGTTAGTTGGCTGAAGCAACTGTGTACATAGCAACTCGGTTAGGCTTTTTAAAAGTCCATGAATTGGGACTAAAGATGGTGGTTAATGAAGGTGGCTATTGGGAGTCTATCTCCTTCTTGAGCAATTACCTTAGTTCAAGCCCTTGGTCTATCAAGGGTCTTAAAACTGTAGCCATTACGTTTATTGTGATTAGCTTTCCAAGAGGTCCATGGGTTACCTATTTCATCTTGGCAACCCATGTCCTCAACTATGTCTCCCTGAACTTTGGGTCTTCTATACGCATGTTTGGGTAGAGGGCTCTATGTCAGCAGTTGTTTGTATTTTGGGTGTTATCCTGCCTTGATCTATCATATGTTTATTACCAAAAAAAAAGTTCTTTTAAATTTGCAAGAGTGGATCCGGATATTTTGATGAAGATCTAGTAGCTTAAGTATTGGTCCATCTTACTTTGGCAATTCCTTATCTTTCATGTCATTTGTACACACAAAAAAAGGTGAGAGATAAACACAATATTGAGTAGCATGTTGGTTGTGGATCCCGATGTCACTAGAGAACCGAGGAGTAGGGGATCAAACGCGATCAAGTTGAATTGACTTATTCAATCAATCAAAAATCAGCTCGATCGATCAAACATAGAGGAGTTAATTCATACCAAGATTGGTTCGATCAAACAGAGGAGTATTGAAGACTTGGATTGATCAAAAGAACAATTAGATCGATCGAGCAAAGAAGGCTTATGGCTAAGCCTACTTTGATCGATCGAAAATAAGTTCCATTGATTGAATTGTCCAAACGTGGAAAAAGTCTCCCAAGCACTCATAGGAGGACAAAAGTGTACTTTTTATGAGGAGTTTGATTAGCCATAAATTCCTTAGGTATAAATAGAAGTTTTAGATGTCTAGGGTTGCATGAGAGAAAAAGATTATGAAAAAAAGATCTCTTGAGAGAAAAAGATTGGTTTTGTATGAGAAAGAGAGAGAGAGAAATGTATCAGCTTGTAAAGCGATTAAGAATGCATTGTTCTTCTAGAATAGTAAAATTGTTTCTATAGTTTCATGGTTTTTCCCTGGTTTAAGGTTTTTCACATAAATCTTGTGTCTTGCGGTGTTCTTGTTGTGTTTACTTTTATTCCATGATTATTGTTGCATCCTAGGATCCTTGGATAGAAGGGTTATGATCCTAATATACTCCAAATATTAATCCATCTTACTTTGATAATCTTTATCTGTCACATCATAAGCAAAAAAAAAGATGATGTATAAAAGGTGCATGATAAAAAATTTGATTCTATATATTAAATTTTTGAGTGTTAATTGGTGTAGAAACCTACCTCAACACCAATGATAAAGAATAGACAATAGTGTTGTAACACGTTAAGAGTTTTCTTAATCAAAATAACAAATAAGAGACAATTAGGCTTAACCATATCCAACTTAAATATGGTTTACTTGGTTAAGGCATGGTTGATAGTGTGCACTATCTTCTGTGCAATGATAATGTTGTTTTATATTTGTCTACTAAGAACAAAAGCACTTTGATTTAAAGAAATTAGTTCGATAAAAAAGCTTCATAAGATTAACAAGTACCTTAACAATAAATTTATACATCACATTACAAAGACTAATAGACCAGTATCAAGATATACAATCTCCGAATTAAGAACCTTAAATAGCAAGCACAAGTAAATTGTGTGGTTCAATCTTTAGTTCTAAAATGAAAGTAGACTAAAAAGTTAGGTGAGATGACATCTCAATATGATTACATGATAGATATAAATACAAAATAGATGTTTTGTCCATGATTTGGTGCCTAGGACACCACGGGGGGAACTTCACATGGAATAAAATGGGTAGGGGTTGGATGAAATTCAAATTCTCCCCTAGTTCCCACCCTAGACACCAAATCCTGGACAGGATTTTTCTCCCATTTAAATCAAAGCAGATTTCTGCTTCTTCCTGGAGCCAAACTGAAGCACAAGGGTGCCAGGTGACATGTAGGCCAAAAAAGTGAACCACCGCCAAGTGTTTTTCACTTTTCCAGCCACATGTCACCCGGCACCCTAGTGCTTCAGTCTCTCCGTTAGAAAAGAGCTACAGGAAATCTGCTTTGCATTTAAATAACCATATTATTGGTCCCTGATTAGATATTTTGGCAAATACAAGTAAAAATAGATATAAAGCTATCAATCTCCACACATGTCCACCGTAGATATAAGTGATAAGAGTTAGTAAGCAATGAACAGTCCTGGTCCATTCACGCAAGGTACATTACCATCTGATTATATCTTGGCGAGGATATGAATTTAGTTGGCTGCATCATTTACAACTGTGGGACCATATACATGATAGCGCCACGCGTTGGGATCGTATGGTACTCTTCCCCTTTCTTCTCTTCTGTTGTCTGAGGGAGGGCCCAAGACCTACCTTCATTGTTCCAACTTGGTCCGGGCCGAGATCTCGCTAGCTGTCCCTTTGCTTCGTTTTTAAAAAGTCAAATAGACATACAATAAAACAGCTTATTTTTGCAAGAATTTCAATAATGTCTCACCGGCAAGTACGAGATAGGCAGGTGCCGGCCAGCCTTGTTCAAGGGGCCTAAAGTCAACACTCAAAAGCCCTAAGAGTCCGTGACTATTATAATATCTCAATAGAATCAGGAGAGGGAGATCCAACATTTTTCTTATGCACAACCCACTTCTTTATTCAATTTTGGCCCTCATAAGACGGATGATATGAAAATTGGAGGGCCCCACCCTCCAACTAGTTCTTCTTTTCCTTTATCTTTGACTTTTTTTGTTTATCTCTTTGATACATCCTGTTAAGGTTCATATTATATTTTAGAATGTTTTAGGGATACCCATTTAAGGGTCCCACCTAGAAACTCCCTTAGATGAGGAAAATCCATCTGATCCGTCCATTGCTACATCCAAAGAAAAGCCAGGAGGGGTGGTACCCATTGAAGAGTCCCACCTAGGAACTCCCCTAGATATGAAAAATTCATCTGATCCATCAATTGCTACCTTCTGATCCAAAGAAAAGCCAGAAGGGGTGGTACCCATTGAAGAGTCCCACCTAGGAACTCCCCTACATATGAAAAATCCATCTGATCCATCAATTGCTACCTTCTGATCCATAAAGAAGTCAAAAGAGGGTGGTACAGTTAAGAGAGGAAGTAAGAAGCAAGACAACAGAACAGTATCCAACGTAGCCAGCTCTCTTAGTTTTTCTTTATAAAAAAAAAAGTACACATCTCTGCACATTTTGATCCCTTGGCTTGTCTGGAGATGCGGATCCATGTTTCTGTCTCTATCTCATATATGCATTTAGAAGAAAAAACAACCAGAGTAGTTTTCTCCTTAAATCAATTTTCCTGTCATTTTCTTGATATTCTGAAGAAAGAATAGGACAGAAGACCCGGCTTCTGAGCGAGAAAAAAAAGGGGAGTTTCTGAGTTCAAACAACAGGGACTGAGTCCACACCACCCAATTACCAAATTTCTTTTGAATTTATATTTATTTTCAAAAGGAAGTGTTTTTTTCTTTTTCTTTTTTCCCTGCTAGGAATTAACAGAAAAATCTCAATTTTAAAGTTATTAAGAAGATTGAGAGAAACAGACAGAGAGATGGAGACATGGATTTGATGATCCATATTGATGGGGTGGGGCAGATAAACATATGTAAGTTCTTCTCTCAGTGCCTGGTTTCTGGGTTATTCAAAAAAATATTGATCTTCATGCAATTGCATTCTTGTTATAGTAGTGGGTTCCTTAGCTCTCTTTCTCTCATACACTTTTTTTTTTTTTTTTGTAGAATTACTTTAAGAAACTAGTTTCTTTTTCATTTTTTTAGTTTAAATTGAAGTCTTAATCAGAACCCATTTTGTCCTAGTAGTTCAATTTGGTCTTGATGGGGTAATCCTATCTTTGATTTTCTGATTTTCCTTGTTCAATACAAGTAATCTGGTTCCAGTCTCCATTTTTTTATTAATGCTCTGCTTGACTGGTTCCACTTCAAGTGCCCCATTTCTTCTTCAAAACTATTAGTGGAGATAGAATATATTAATGGTAAGAGAAAAGGAGTTACTGCAACAACCGAATCATTCAATGTTTCTATTGACCTTTTACCAAAAAGAAATTTTAAAAAAAATGCAATTTTGGATATGGGGTCAGGGCTTGTTCATGTAGCCATGTTGTTTTCTGTGAATGTGAATAGGTTCTTCGAAATCGAAGTAAGAGGTTCTGCTTCAACCGAAATTGAATGATTAAGAAAATTCAGATTTCAGGGGAAAAGGAAATATATGAGATGGTTCTTTTTGGTGTTATAAGCCAATGAAAAGAGATTCACAGATATTGGTCACATGTTAGACCTGCACTTTTAACTCGAAACGTGAGTCTTTACAGCTTCTTACCCAAGTTGTTAGTTTTCCTTTTTCTTTTTCTTTTCTGTCTTCACAGGTTTCTTGACGAAAAAAGTTGATGGAAGGGTCCTTTAATTCTTGTGGCTGACTGCTCAAATCCCATCACTTTCTAGTGATTCATGGCCTGATATTTGTGTAACTCTGGCTTTCTTTTATAACAGATCAAAGGCACTGACTGAAGCCATAGTTCAAGTTTCTTCAGAGAACCATGGCTTATGGTAATTCAAGATCTGTAAGGTCTGTCCTTCATAGGGTCTTCAGTGTAATGAATATCGATGAAATTTCTAATTGATCCAGGTTTATATTGTCTTTTAGCGTTAAAGTCTCGGCTAATGGCAATTGGCATGAATTGAATGGCTGTTATTTTCTTGATACTTAGCATATATCTAGGACCAAATATAGTTTGATTTTATCCACTAAGATTTTTCAATATGATCTGTTTCTGAATCTCTTCTCACAAATAAATTTTCAGATTCCAAGATGATCTTGAAGTTGCAAAGTTCACAACAAACAAAAGAGATAATTTGATTAAGCTTACATACAAGATTGATGGAACACAGATAAATGAACCAAGCACTAAAATAGCTGAAGAGATACCTGCGAACATGGGGAGGTCCTTGAAATCTAAAGTACTGTCCAGAGTCTTCTCTGAGGACTATGAGAGAGTAAAGAGGAAGATATTGGATCCTCGAGGACCTGTTATACACCGGTGGAACAATATTTTCTTAATAGCATGCATAATTTCTCTTTTTATAGACCCTCTATTGTTTTACTCACCGGGGGTTCAGAAAGAGGTGTGCATTGATATAGAGATCCCCCTTGAAGTAGCACTTACAATTATAAGATCGGTGGTCGATGTATTTTACTTGATTCAGATTTATGTACGCTTCCGAACAGCTTATGTTGCTCCTTCCTCACGTGTATTTGGGAGAGGGGAGCTTGTTATAGACTCTTCGAAGATCGCCTCAAGGTACCTATGCAGGGGCTTCTGGATTGACCTTGTTGCTGCACTACCGCTTCCACAGGCATGTGAATAACTATGATTTTTCTTGTCTTTAGTGGGGAATCAGTGTTTCAGTTTTAAGAAATTAATACTCCTCTCTGAATCCACTGATGAACTGAGTTCATATTCAGTTATAGAGTTGGCAAGTTCTCCATCAAATCTTTTGAGTTTAAGAAGCTTGTGCACTCTCAAGTTTTCAATGTACTTGACTGGGTCTAATGGGTTCCATGGAAACTTGATATTTGTTTGGACATGTCAAGAGTCTTGACCCATTCAAGTTAACTGATAAAAATTTCAGATAGTTTAGAACATTGGTTATAATAGTCTTTGTAAATACTTTCTTTAGTGTCTTAGTATTTCAAGTTTGAATAATAATCTTCTTGCATATTTTAGCTGTTAATTTGGGCTGTAATCCCCAATATAAGTGGTTCAACAATGGCCAATACCAAGAATGTGCTTCTCTTCATCATCATCTTCCAATACCTCCCAGGTCTATTTTTTATCTTCCCACTGTCAACACAAATTGTCAAGTCCACTAGGGTTGTGACAGAAACAGCATGGGTAGGGGCGGCTTATAACCTGATGCTCTACATGTTAGCAAGCCATGTACGTACATATTTCTATCCTATGTTCATATGAATGGTGGCCAAATCATGGTTGTTTTAAGTTTTAAACAGATTTTATCTTTTATATTACATTGTTCTATTAGCCGATTCCAAGTAGTTGGGATAAGGCTTTATTGAGTTTGTTTAGTTCGTAGTCCTGTCTAACATTAATTGGTAGAGTAGAAATATAACCACTATTTATTTTAGCCTTAGTTGGTACAGAAGCTTTATTAGACATGTTTCATCAGTCCTTTTTAACTGTCACTGAGACTAATGTTTATGTCACCATATTTCTAAGCCTACCCATTTGAGATGTTAGTTCTTCGGTAACACAAAAATGGATCCACAGAAATCTTGGTGGTACCATGTGGTGCTATTGGTAGTTGATGGATTGCTTTAAAGTGGTTTTATAAGACTATATAGCATATCAATGACACTTCCATCTTAAATCAATTTTCTTTTTTCCATTCTTACTTTTTTTTATTTAATCCGCATTAGTTGTGTTTTATAAATTAAGAAATGATTCATTTCCTTTATATAAAAAGGTTCTAGGAGCCTGTTGGTACCTTTTATCAATCGAGTGACAAGAAGCATGTTAGAGAGAGTTCTGTAGTAACCAATATCCATCTTGTAAATATGATTTCTTCAGCTGCCATATGAAGGATGACCCTTGTAGGATCAATTGGTTCAATTCAAGCAACATCACATATAAATGTGAGCCACATAATAACTCATTTCAATTTGGTATGTATGCAGATGCATCAACCTTTGGTGTTACCTCCTCAATGTTCTTCAACAAGTACTTCTACTGTCTTTGGTGGGGCCTGAGAAACTTAAGGTAGATAACTTATTCTCAGTTTACCTTCAGTAATTAAAGATACACTCATAATAGTAGTTTACTCTATGTTTGTATCAACCTGTGCAGCTCTTTAGGACAAAATCTTTTGACAAGCACTTTTATTGGAGAAATAAGTTTCGCCATCATCATTGCAATTGTTGGATTGGTGCTTTTTGCCTTGCTCATTGGGAATATGCAAGTGAGTCTAACCATTCAACGATATTTCTCAATGTAACCATTTGGTTCTGGTTTCATTTTAGAGAGAATAAAACATCTTAAAGTACTTTTTGATTTTCTTTCTTCTTCTCTCTCTTTTATTTATTTTTTTTTTAAGAAAAGGGGGGCAGTACCAACAGAAAATCTATAGATGATCAAAATAAGTTTGAATGCTTATTTTCTCTGTGTATAGTTAAACTTGAAGGATTTAAAAGCTTACTGATTCCTGCCCATGGCACCTGAATCTTCATTTTCTTCTTATAGGTGTCTTTCTTCATACTAAACTATAGTTAGACCATCACCCACTTTTAGTATGGAAATAGTTAAAGACTTTTCCTTTTAAACTAATCCTATTGTTTTACCAACAAAATCTTTGTTCAACTTGGATATTTGGCTTTGTATCATGTTGTAAACTCAGGTTTCTGGATCCAAACTGTGTAGTCCATTTAGCTGAGTTACATATTAAACAATTAGTTTTCAAACATTCCAATAATGTTTTGTAGTAGGGAATGATATGGTAATAAGGTTTAGTGAAAATGATTAGAAATGAGGATATGATTAGGAATTGGTTGGATCAAATTTAATTTAGTTTCTATATGATTTGATCAGATTGAAATTGATTTAGTTTCTATCTTTATCTTAGTATTTTTTTTATATAAACCTCCTGTTACTTGTTAGAGTCATTGTGGATCACAGTGAAAATCATAAAAAAAAAAAAAAAAAGGTAATAAAGAAAGAGAAATACAGCTCAACATCTATCAGCATCAGTTAGAAAGTGTGTCAACTGTTATGAGTGCCAATTGCATTCGTCAGCATTAAACCCTGGGTTTGAGAGGGGGGTATTAGGGAAACTTGTAACTTAGCATAATAACGTTTAGTGAAGATTATTGTAAATAAGGATATGATTAGGATTTAATTTAGTTTTCATAGGATTTGATTAGATTTAAATTGATTTAGTTTCTATCATTCTTTATCATTGTAACTGTGCATTGTGATCAATAAAGAGAATTTCTACTAGTTTCTCCATTATGTACTATATCTGCTAAATTCAAACCACATTTGATTGGCTTAGACAGACTCCTTATGAAATTAGACCTGGACACTCTGAGCATGTGCCTTACTCATCTGATTTCCAAGTCGAGCAATGAATTTCTGAACATTGTTTGGACTCATTTATTTAAATCTTTATCCATCTAAAAGATACCGAGTGCTCAGCATACCTTTCATTCAACAGACATACCTTCAATCCACAACTATCCGACTGGAAGAGTGGAGGATCAAGAGAACTGATACAGAGCAATGGATGCATCACAGGCAGCTTCCAACAGAATTGAAGCAGTGCGTACGAAGATACGACCAATACAAGTGGGTGGCAACCCGGGGGGTTGATGAAGAAGCACTTCTCAATGGCCTCCCATTGGATCTCCGAAGAGACATCAAGCGCCACCTCTGCCTTGATCTAGTTCGACGAGTAAGTTGCAGTCTCTTCCCTTCTTCACCATCATGCTGCTCTCATATTGAAACACTCTATCCTAGGAACCCTAGAAACTGGACAATTGAGATTTCCATCCAGTAACATTAAATATTACAAGAAGAATTGAATGCTAATACTGCACTGAAATATACTGAACCACTTATCATAAAATGTGAGTTCATGTAGAAATTCTAGAAATGAGGTATATTGAATACTATTTCGGCTTGTTTATTTAAGAAACAAACTGGGTAATTGTGCTGTCTAAACAAAAAGCATAATGCATAAAAAGAGCGCGAACAAGAGCAATCAATTTAGTTCACATACACAATAGATACAATTGTATAGGTATCTAACAATTATCTCTATACATGTATACATGGTATGCCAGCATTTATCTTTTATATATTGGGGTTTTCTTCTCATGAACAAAATACAGGTCCCACTCTTTGACCAAATGGATGAGCGGATGCTAGATGCAATATGTGAGAGACTCAAGCCTGCTCTGTGCACCCAATGCACATGCCTTGTGCGAGAGGGAGACCCTGTCAATGAAATGCTCTTCATCATCCGAGGTCACCTTGACTCTTACACTACCAATGGTGGCCGTACTGGGTTCTTCAATTCATCTCGCCTTGGCCCTGGTGACTTCTGTGGTGAGGAACTGCTGACATGGGCTCTTGATCCACGTCCAAGTGTGATCCTTCCATCATCCACACGCACTGTAAAGGCCATTTCCGAGGTTGAGGCATTCGCGCTCATTGCAGAGGACTTGAAGTTTGTAGCTTCACAATTCCGTAGGCTCCATAGCAAGCAACTTAGACACAAGTTCAGGTTCTACTCGCACCAATGGCGAACATGGGCTGCATGCTTTGTACAAGCAGCATGGCGTCGGTATAAGAGACGGAAGGATGCAGCTGAACTCAAGGCCATGGAGAGCCCCATGAGCACCTCGCCTGAGCCAGCATTGGAACAAATGGATATGTCTGTGCCCCCACAGGGGTCTGGCTTAGCTATGTATGCAGCAAGGTTAGCAGCAAGCAATAGGAGAGGTGGTGGCAAGGCATGTGGATCAGATTCTGGTGTTGTTAGCTTATTACAGAAACCAGCAGAACCTGACTTTACAGAAGAGGAGTGAAGGAGACAGCCTTGTATGTTAAATGGGCTTCACATGGGTGATTCAAGTTTCACTTGGAACACTCTGTATATGTGAGTCATGTGCATACTTTTTTTTTTTTTCTTTCTTTTTTATAGGCTACTAAATGGGGGAATGAGGAGCTCATTTGTTATTTTAATAGGATAGAAATATATATTATAGTGTCATAATGTGATCTTGAGGAACTCTTGGGACATATGATATGGAAACAGGCCATAATTTATTAGGATCTGTGTGTGTGTGTGTGTGTGTGTGTGTGTGTGTTCTGCAAATTTGAAAGAGATTCTGTAAAGAAAGGCAAAAGCGAATTACAATGTTCTGGAAGTAGTACTCTGGAATGCATCATCCTGATCAAGCTAAGCTAGGGGTAAGCCAAGAAAATGTCTTAAAGGGCTTCTTCTTTTTTTCTTTTTTCTTTTTTCTTTTTTCTTTTTTCTTTTTTCTTGCTTTTGTCTTTGCCAGCCAATTAGCACATGGAATTGATTTTATTGATCAATACAGTCCATTCATATAGTACATGAATAATACAGATTTTTTTTTTAAAAATTATGGAATAAAAAATAAATTCCATTACATTAAAAAGGTCATTTGTGCCCACTCCCCATGTTTTTTAGAAATTTATATCCATCTCTTTATATATATATATATATATATATATATAATGAATTTTTAATGCAAAAACATATTAAACATGAATGTATCCCTAGACAATTTACTTTCCACATTTTTGTTTGTAATTTTTTGATTGTCAAATTTTATCCAAACCCCTTACCTAATTCAATCTATTTTGGACGGTGAAGGCAGCAATCAATAGAAAATCAAACTGATTTATAACCCAAGAGGTCTTCTAGACAATAAACAATACAGATTGAATTGGAAATATGCCATTTGTCTAATATAAACTAGCTACTACTAAGACTATCTACTATTTTTCATTTTCTTTCCATTTTTTTTCCTTTTTGGTTGTGATAATCACTAAACAATCTGTGCAAAAGAGATATAATTGCATGTGGACTCTTACTCCATTTGGAGAATATAAAAAAAAACTAACTAATCATTTTCAATTACTATTAACAACTTATGTGTATTCATACTATTGCTAAAGGAAGAAGTTTTGGAATAATTTATTTGGATTCCTTGTACATTTTAACCAAAGGAATATAAATTGATTTGTATAAAGTTGATGTACCCTTTTAATGTTTTCAAATCTCTCTCTCTCTCTCTCTCTCTCTCTCTCTCTCTCTCTCTCTCTCTCAAAA
>JAOXJP010104723.1:0-14281 GCA_025762735.1 Platanus orientalis | reverse complement strand
TAATTCTCTCTCTCTCTCTCTCTCTCTCTCTCTCTTTTATGTTCTAAATGGTCTAATGGGCCCAAATGAAGTCATAGAATGATCATATTTTGTCACAAATGAGATCCCACATGTGTGGGGGTCAAATAAGAGAAAATCATGTCATTTTCATATGTTTTATTTTATTTTTCCAAAATTTTCAATCCTGACCAATCAGGAGATCAGAGACCTGTCAAGGCTCTGATTCGTTAGGAGATTGATGACCTATCAGGGCTCTGACATGTTCAAGACCTATTCACGACGTTACAGAATTCCTAGAAATGAAAAACTCAAGGGCTTGGACTTGTCTTCCTAACCGATCTTGCCCAAGACCCATTCAAGACTAGTCCAAGACCTATCATGAGGAGTGTGTTTTGAATTTTCAGTACAAATACCTCGTGATAAAATGGTTATAACTTCCTATAGAAAACTCTGAACACACTTCGTTTGAGGTGTTGGAAAGTAGACTTTTAGAGATTTTTAATGATATATGGTTTGTACTCAAATTGTTCCATGATTGGTATAGGTTCTCTTGTAAAGTTACTCCAACAATACACTTGGAACAGCTTTAGAACTTGACAAATACGGAACTTATCTTTGTTTCCTTCACTTCTAATTTATTCTATTGGATCCAAAACACTATAAATGACTTCCTAAAATCTTTAAAGACAATTTTACATTTACAAATGCTTAATTACATTTTTACTAACATCATGTTATGTGTTAAATAAGTACTAGCATGATATCTATCTGGACTAGTGATGATTCAAACTATCCTTGATGCCACTTAAAAATTTCAAGTAAGAAAAATTTACTCCAATACCATAGGTGGAAGTGAGCTCCAAGTTCTACTTTGTGTACTCTATATTGAGTAAGGATAACATGTGTTAATTAAGGAGATGGTTTGTTAGAGGCAACAAATAGCTATAGAGTTTTATTTACAGCCCAACAGTTCACCCTAAAAGGTACTTCCTCAACCATCTAAGTGGGTAATAGATCTTCTATAACAACATTTTTTTCTCTACAATATTCCTTGAACAACATTGGTGTAAACAATGGATGACCACATTATAGGCAAACACGTGTAGTGCATAAAGCTAAATGCATCATAAAATGTGCTCAAATAAAAAAAAGCAAGTATCCAAAGAGATATAATTCAAAAATACATCACATATAAGTATAGTACACATCACATACTAGTCACAAAATTAATAGACTAAATACGAAGCCGAAATAAGCATATATGTATTTGTACTCATTTATTTAATTGAATATTGGATCAAGTTTGGATAATATGCAAGACTATCAGCAGAGTTCGAACTATAAAAGAGGACCTGGGAATTGGGAATTAGAGAGGAGAAAACCCCACCCCTCCCCAAGGTTTTGACCCTTGGGTTTTATTGTGGAAGACCGGAATGCTTATTCCAAAGTGCAACGCATGAAGATTTAGAACACATGAATGACCTACTTAGCAAAAAAAATTAAAAGCTTGAATGACTCATTTTGTATGTTTTTGTCCACGTGTCACACTCAGAAATAGACAATACGTTAACAAGAATTTAGCGGATTGGAGAGAATTCGGACTCAGCTACGATTAGCCGACTATCTTACACCACATTTACAGACCAGATTAAGATTACGTCACAGTTCTCTGTAGAGTTAAGGGTACTATAGGAATTTGAAAGTTTAGCTTGGGAGATTCGAAAAAGGTGAGGGTATTCACGGTAATTCTAGAGCAGACAAAAACACAACAACCGTAATCGCAGCCTCGATATTGCCAGCTAGGTTCGAATTCGTCCAAATCTAGGCATTGATTTCCAGACCAATAGGCTCGGATAAACCAGCTGGAGACAGCCTGTCAGCAACCAAGTCCCCTTGCCCTTTTTCTCTTCCTCTAGTATAGTGTCCAGGCCCTCCCCTCTCTTTCTCCTTCGTCTTCGTCTTTCTTCGTACAGAAAGGGTTCACGATCGTCTTCTGCGGCTGTCAGAATCTCCGGTGCGGATCTGTGGATCGAGATTTGCCTTTCTGCGGGCTCTAGTTTATATAAGCTTCGGTTCGATATGGTTCTGTTCTTGTCTTGAAATCAGGGTTTTCTTCTTTTTAAGGCAAGCGGATCGGGTTTTCACACTGAATGCTGGCCGCTGAAGAGATTCACTCACAGGTATTTTCCCCTTTTTTGGACTTCATTCGAATTTTTGTGTCTTTCAAGCGTTTGATTGGTAGAAAATGATGGTTTGAGGGTTTTATGTGGAGGGTTTGTTAGATTACTGTGAATCTTTTTGTTGCGATGTTGTTTCTCGTTATTTTTTAGCTGAAATTACGAGTCGGATTGAAAATATGTGCCTTTTTTTACGAGAAATGGTTCAAAAAGTGGAATTTTCTGCAATTTTTGTGATTGTTATGGTGCCTGGGAAGTGGAATGCAAGTATTTGATTGATATTGCAGAAGTTTGAAGTTACATTAAATTAATCTCTGAAGAATTTTCTGGTTTTTCCACTCCACATGGTTAGAATTGGAAGTATTGCATATTATACCTATGTAACGGTTTACGATACGAAATCTTGATTTTTGCGTCTTTAAAGTCTTATTCTTACTCTCATGATGTTCGTGGAAGTTAACGATTTCGGTTTTAGATCGTGATATTTGATGTCAATCTATACCAATATAGAGAGAGGTCAATCTATACCAATACATTTTATGTTCAGAAATTTCTGGTTAAGATATTGTTTAAGTGAATTTCTGATATCGTTACCTGTGGTCTCTGAAGGTGCAATATCACCCCCGCCCCCCAGTTGTTGCCTGATAAAGTCATGAACGTTTTGTGTTGTTTAGTACTGGTCATGCTTAGGAAGATGTGGATTATATTGATTACTTAGGAAGATGCAAAATTTTTAGATTGGAATCAATTTTTGAGATTTTGTTTGTGTTGGTTGAGATACCTTAGTTTTCTTTTTTATTTATCATCATTGGTTTACCGTAAGGTCTGTTGGGAATGTTTGAAGTCTGATGTCATGCTTGAAATGGTCAAGTAAAGCCACCTCCATGGATCTTGCAATATTATAGTTAGTATTCTAAATATTTTTTGTTTGTTTTTTCTCATGTTTTTCTATATTGGCTCATATTGGAGCTCGTTTCTTATCTAAATTTTGTAGGTGGTCTAAAATGGATTGCTGAAGCTAGAACCCAAATGTGGAATACTTCAAACTCATTTATCAACTGACAGCTGTTGTGATTGGAACAGAATCAAACTTACTTTCTGAATAAGTAACCTATGACTTTAATGGAATTGTTGAATGGTTTTTGAAGGGAGAATGACATAGTTTAAGAAGCACGAGGTTTGTTTATGTTGTTGAAAGTAGTGAGACATTGCTGTGTTGTAGACTAGTGGAAGAAAACTTGTTATCTTCCTGTACGGTTATTGGGGGAAGATATCAGTTGCTGTTTGTTGTTTAATCAATTTGCATATGGTAATTTTTGGTCCGACAACAATCTTCCAGCATTATTCAGAGGCTGCTCCTGTTATCCTTGTTCAATTTGAGAGGGAAATTTAGATGTTATTGGAGGGGTCTTTTTGTATCCATGTTGGCAGAGAGCATGCGTGGAATCCGTGCTTCGGGTAATGCCCCTGACCAGACTCATCGCCGATGCATTTGGTGTGGTGACAATTTCTATAGTCTTTGTATTGGTACTTCTCGGTGTGCTCTGCATCCTTTACTCACTTTATTTCCGATCTCACATCAGAAGACAAGGTTTTGCTCAACTTGATTACTTCAACGGACCTTGGATCATCCGTATCACTCTAATCTTACTTGCAGCCTGGTGGTGTTTTGGTGAGGTTGTTCGATTGAGTTTATTGAGACGTGGGGGAAGAGTATTACATGCCCTTGACTCGAAATGGCAGGAAACTGTCTGCGAAATATACATCGTCTCGAATCTAGGTTTTTCAGAACCATGCCTGCTCCTCACTCTAGTGTTTCTCCTTCGTGCTTCTTTGCAGAAGAGGGAGTTGGGAACTTTAAGCCAGAATTGGAATGGAAAGACGGCAGGTTATGTTCTTCTCTATTGTGTTCCACTTTTTGTTCTTCAGCTTATTGTCATATTGATTGGGCCCAAATTTAACAATGAAAAGAATCATCGACGGAAGATACCCCATTACTTCACAAGTACCGCTGCTTTTCCCAGGACTGAGCACGGTGATAATAGTGCCCTGTGCACTTACCCGTTACTGAGTACAATTGTCCTAGGGCTGTTTGTGACCCTTTTAACTGTTTATTTGTTGTGGCTTGGAAGGCGGATGCTATATTTGGTGATCAACAAGGGGTTGCGAAGGAGAGTTTATTTGCTGATCCTCTCAGTCTCCAGCTTCCTTCCACTTAGGGTTCTTTTGCTTGGTTTATCTGTTCTATCTCATCCAGAGTGTGTTTTGTTTGAAGCTCTTGTGTTCTTAGCTTTCCTCATGCTTTTATCTTGTGCCGGAGTGGGTATTTGCATGCTGGTCTACTGCCCTATTGCAGATTCCTTGGTCCTGGTGCGCCCTCAGGATTCAGAAGTCGGGGATTACCACAATGATACTGCTTCTCTTATTGCTAACCAGAGCCATCTTGAAATGAGTTCAGTTACAAGCCTTGGGAGAAACTCCGATGCTTCAACAAAGCGTGGATCAATCTCCTTCAGGACCATGCTGAAGGACGATGCTTCAACAGAGGTGTTTGAGGAACTGTGCCTCTTTTCTCCTGATACCAATCGGCTTGTGTCCCCACCAGGCTCTCCACCACTTCCTGGCATGCCTATGCTCCCTCTTAGACGAGTTTCTGAACCCTGAGAAAGAAGAGGGTTCTTTTGTTGTTATCAGTTTTGTGCTAAAGAAAGGTTATATGTAAAGGGGCTAGTGTAACGATATAATAAGGGATCGTTTGTTCATAGGAATTGGTAGCTGTATTTTCAATTTTTATTTCTATGAGTCGACGGTTCTGCCTGCATATTTAGTGTTTTTTTTTTTTATATCTCGTTGTCCGCTGTTTCCTTTTCCTTGTGCAGGTTCGTCAAATGGTTGAATACACATTTTGTTCTTTCTCTGGTTGAGAGCTTAGCAAGTTTTGGATTATATAATTTTCTTATGAAGTTTCTATGCAGATCTCTGGTTCGCAATTGCAGTTTGACCTCACATAGAATGTGGGTGCTTCCTGTTCAGCAATCCATTTTAATCAGTTGATTGTTTGGAATCCTATTAGCTGGGAATTGTGACGCGAGGAATTCTCACGACGAAAATGGGGTTAAGATGGCCGGCGAGGCCATTCAAAGAATATTTCCTGGTGCCTCCCTTGCCACGGATATCAGGCCGATAAGGTGTTTGTTTTATTGATTGTTTGATGGAAACTACATGTCTTTTTTGGGAAGATACCTTAAAGTTATCGACGTCAATAACTCGTTTGACCCATTTGTTTCTGGTTAAACCCACGAACTTGTCACCGGAAGCCAGGGAAGAAAAGAAAGGTAGCGTTTGGTTAAACTTATTTTTAACAACTTATAACTTAACGAGTATTCTAGAAGTCATAAGTCCCTATGTTTTTGCGTTTGGTTTGCAAATTAAAAAGGTACCTGTGCATAAGTAGAGAATCAACTTATTTTTAATTAAGCTGGGATCCATCAGCATACCAGATAAATTGAGCCGTTAAATAATGTGAAAATTCCAATGGATCCAACCCTATAATTATAAATAAGTAACAGAGAATCAACTTATTTTTAAGTCGGGGTCCAACAACTTATCATATAAATTGAGCCATTGACTCGTGAAAATTTTGATGGATCAAACCTATAATTATAAATAACTTATTTTTAAGTCAAAAGTCAATTTTAAGTAGTCGATGACTGAATGCTGTAGGCAACTTGATCTGAGCTGAGTTTTGCCCTGTTCCTTGAGCTTAAAAAACCAATAGCAACCAATAGCATGGCCTCTGGCTTGGATTTAGGATATTCTCAGGCTCAATAATTATTTGCAATCTTAGGTTTTGTTTTCCTTATTTTCTGATTTGTATGAACGGCTTATCCTACATTCTGCAGAGCTAACCTATAAAGAATAGGAGCCTTATCGGGAACTGCGATTAGGAGACCCAGTGCTATTATCTCCTACTTTTGGTTTATCAATAATTGTTCTTTAGTTGGTTCAGCTATGAAAAAGAAATTGGGGAATCAAACTCTCTATTGACTCATTTATGTTATTTTTAAAAAAATTATGATTAATTCATGTATCAAGATTTGAATTATCATTATGCTTGTATGATTTCTAATTACAAGAACTTTTGGTCATTTGCGAATTTCCAAATCGCAAGAATCTAATTTAGTCAAAATTTACCATATCATTTGGGTCATGTCAATCATAGAGTAAGGTTCAATCACGAGTGATTTTGTCAATCATGGAATTGTGATCAATCACAAACTTCATTTCAATTGTGATATGTCCATTAGTCGCAATCATCTTGTTCACTCGTGATAGGCAGGTTTAGTCGCAATTCAATCAAAAGTTATATTAATCGATTCATCCAAGCATAAAATGTATCATTTTCACATTTCTTGAAAATAGTCAAGGCCTCCCAACTACGTGCAAGAGATTGCGATCAAATTAACTCTAAGATACAATCTAACTCAGGTAAAACCTTTGTCTTTCTACTGGCTTACACTCTCCAGCAAAGATGAATGAAACCTCGTTGTTTTTTCAAAGCCCAATAGTCAATAAGTTTAGTTTTGTAGAAAACCCGATAGCATAACATTACTGTAAAATGGTTTTCGGAAATACAATTCACTCAGTAGATTAGAGTGGGTTATCATAAAGAGAATATCGATTCTCAAAAAGATGATACTTAGATGAATCAAACAATCTCTCTCAATAGAGAGTGCAGATTCAAGCGAGCCTTGGTTTTAAGAACTCGCGGTTATGCTTCTCTAGGAAGAGAGTCAAGTTCAAGAACCACACAAGGAGAAAGAAAGAGAGATGAAGAAAATGATATTCACTAAACTAACTGAGTCAATATTCTTCTTTTTCGTTAGAGATTGTTTCTAGAAAACCCACAAGCTGTTCATTTCTCTTTTTCTTCCCCCAACCTAAAATCCTTCCCGCACATCCTACTTTATAGAGAGAGAGACGTGCGACAATGAGGCAACCCTAATCCACTCTCTTACGTTTCTAATTTTATGGAAAGAGGGAGAGTGGGCTGGTTGTCATTCACTCTCACTTCTTTTGGAAACCAATTACTTTGTTTCTATTTTAAAAATAGGGCAGTTGTCTATCCCTCATATTTTAAAATAGTTCAACAATCATCTTCTTATTTCAAAATTAAAAAAACATGTATTATGGGTTTTTAAGAGAGGTCACTCTGCACATAAGTAAATATGGTGTTAACCTTGAACCTTTACATAATGTAAACATGATATTATCTTTTAGAGTTATAATAAATTATACATTAAACTGATCTTATTAACAAACAACTTGTCACACACACAATCCTCGTAATAAAGTTATACTCATTTATTCACACTGATTAACATTTTAAAATCGATGTTATATCCCAGCTTACTGAGTTCTCTAGAGATAGTTTGAGTCTCATAAAAAGTGACCAACTTCCACACTCAAGTTAGCTTCTATCAAGAGCATTTACTTGCCCCAACCCAATTCAAATCTATAGAACTCATTAAGGTAACTCAATTCTTATCTTTCAAAAAAATTCGTAAATAATAAGAACACGTTCTACAAAAAATACCTTTTGTAAGAACAATTCACAAGTCATCTACAAGAAACACATTTATAGGAACATCATAGGAAGTGACACATTTATTAAATAAAAGTTGTACTTGTATGTGGGGTTTTTATTTATTTATTTGCCCATTAAACCTGAGATACAAATATGTTTGTTTCTCATTGAACCTTGGATTGTTAGGTTGGATATCTACCAAATACACATTACAGGCTTATCAATCACATTCTCCTCGATGTACTAGAGCTTGTAACCTCAATTGGACCATTTTTATTCTTGGATTAGCCATTTCATTAGCTTTACAAGTTTAGACTGGCTCAGCTGACCATCCAGTACAAATCCCTTTAACATGCATGTTTCTCCAACATTTATCTCGAGATTCTTATATTTCACTCTTAAAGTACATTACTTGAAATTCTTGACATTTTAGTCCTTTAAGTAAAAAAAAAAAACCCGGATATTTGTTGTTAGTGTCATTCAGGTTTATAGACCTGATTTTTATATTTAAGTGTCATTTAGGTACATTGACCTAGATTTCTTTTCCATGTAATTTAGACATCCATGTCTAGAATTCTTCACAAAGTTATTCTTCAAGAATTCGCTTGGAATGCTCATCATGTGTTTTTAGGTATGACACTTGTTATACTAGACACTGACTTTCCTTAAGTATTACATGAGTAAATCCTCTTAAGTGGTTATTGTCATTAAATGCTTGCTCTATTTCAGTGCATCCACCGATTTACTTCATTACTATTGTTTTAGATATCTCATCTATGAGAAAATCTCATTCTATGATTCTAATGACTTATTTACCACTTCTTCCATACTTAAAACCAAACGAAAAGTAGTAACTCATACTCACACCAAAACCAAATTCTCGCAAATTCTCGAAAATTCCCCTTCCAATTTTCTAAAACCAACAATAGTATGAAAGTTCCAAACAAGTCATGTGAATGCAATGGTACTAACATGGAGTTCATCAAATCAAGTGTATGTGGATATAATTAAGTGGGAAACATAATAATAGCATCAATGAGAAACTAGCATATGAGATAGCATAAGCAAACAAAGCTTGGAACCAATTAAAGTAAGTAAAGACTACCAACTAGCAATGATAATATGAATAAGAATCACATCTATGGGGAAATCAAGACAAGCATTCGGCATATGAGGTAGAAATCATTTCCCTTTTTTAATTTCATAAGGATTCAACCTTCTTACATTTAATCATAGGGAGAAGTTTAGGATTTCAATAAATTCATGATGGTAGCAAGGTAGAAGGATTAAATCTTAACTAGTACATACTCAAATCAGAATAGATTTAACCATTCACAAATAGAATCCATAATTTTATGTAATCAAGATCCGTATCAAGATATAATGGAATAAATCACTCTATGGGATAATTGAAATCACCAAATTCACAGACTTAGCAAGAAGTAATAAAAATCTGTCATCTCACCTAAAATGACAACAAAAAATAGAGGAAAAAGCAGAAAAATAGGAGTAAAGCAATCAACTTGAGAACTCATTAATCCTCTATGGATTTAGTATTTGGATAAAGAAATCTTACCAAACTTCCTCAACAAGGCAAATAAAAATGAAGGAAAATTAAAATCTCATCCAAACTAAAGATTTCCAATAAATAAAATGGTAAGAATTCAAAAGAGTAGCATATCATGTGTGAAAACTCACAAAAATCTTATAAATCTAAAAATCAAGTGTTGTAAATTTGTTAAATTTCAAAGACTTAGCAACCAAGTGAGAAAGAAGGCAAAATACAAAATCAAATTGAAGGATAACAATGAAGAAAGTGGTAGAAGAACAAATGGAATAACACATCATGCATGTAAACTCACAATCTTAGTCTTCTTGATTAAACTCCAAAATCGTTAGCTACCTCCTTCCATTTTTTCCTATTATTTGTCAAAATAAAGTAAATCTAGCATAAATCAAGTAGAACTAGAATATTCAAGAAAAAAACTACACATTCTAACAAGATTTTTTTAAAATTGGGAGTAAAACTTACCAAATTGGAGAAAAACTCCCACACTTAGTTCCAAATCCTCTAAACCTCTCTAACTCTTTCCCTTTTGATGTAAATGAGGTTATTAGGATTTCTTTATAATATTTTTAGGGTTTTGGGTCAAGTTAGGAGAGTCTAAAATTCCCCAAAATGAAGAAAAATTGATTTGGGTTAAAAAAATGCAAACTAGGTCATTTTAGATCGATCCAGAGGATATCGGATTGATTCCCTTAATAGTCGGATCAATCCGGCATGTTTCTAAATTTTTTTTTGTAAAACTCTACGCATCCAGATCGATCCGGATAATGGCGGATCGATCTATGAAGTGCGAATCCATCTGGTATGGGTTGGATTCATCTGGATGCCTTTTTTCAAGTTTGATCCATGTGCACTAAAATGACCATAACTTTCTATAAAGAACTTCTTTTTGCAAACCGTTTATTGGGTTGAAAACTAGATTTCAAGATATTTATATGGGTATATAGATTGAACCCTATTTCACTTGGAATTGGAGTCGATAGATCTGAGAAGTTATCCCAAATCTGTGGACCTATCAACACATACACCTTGTGGGAGGATTCACATAACTTCTAAGAAACTTGAAATTGCGCATTGTTTGATTCCTTAGAAATAAGAATCATTGATATTTCTAAATATGTATGGTTTTCCCCCAATTTATATCGGGGTTGGTCTATGTTTGCCTACAAATTTATCCCAAATATGCTCTTAGAACAACTTTAACAAGTGACAAGTTTAAGGTCGGACTTGAGTTCTACACTTCAAGCTTGGTCTAAAAGGTTCTTAAACCACTCTAAGGCTTATCTAAACATAAAAAATTAAAATTTTACTCTTACAAGTATCAAATTACATTTTTACCCTTTAAGTGTAATGCGGGGTGTTATAAGTGGGACATATCTTCAAATTGTTGGTTTTATGAGGGATTAAAATTAACAATTAATTTTGGATTAATTCATGTATCAAAATTTATGAATTATAATTATACTTGCATGATAATGGCAATACTTTTATTCATTCCCAAATCTCAATATCATGAGAATCCAATTTAATCACAATTTATTATTCAATTGCAAATAAAAAGCTTAGTTGCGGGTCGTCATATGTCAATCATCGAATTCAGTTTAGTTGTAGAGCGAGGTTCAATTGCGAGTGATTTTGTCAGTTGCAAAACATCTAGACAGTCACAAGACTTTGGTTAATTTGCATAATTTAGTTGTAGTTTAATTATAAAGTTGTGAATCTCTAATTTTTCAATATTCCTCATCTTCTTCAATTTTAGGGTTATGTTAACCGATTCATCCAAGCATAGAAGGTGTTGTTCTCGTATTTCTTGAAGATAGTCAAAGCCTCCCAACTATGTGCAAGGGATTGTGAGCAATATAACTCCAGCATACAGTCTAGCTCGGGTGGAACCCTTCTTTCTCTATAGATTTTCACTCTCTGACAGAGAAATAAAACCTCGTTGTTTTTTCAAAGTTCGAGAGTCAATAGGTTCAATTCTATAGGAAATCTAGTAGCATAAAGTTACTATAAAATGGTTTTCTCAAACACAGTACACTCAAGAGATTAGGGTGGGGTCTCACGAAGAGAATATCGAATCTCAAGAGGATGATACATAGATGAATCAAGAGATCTCTCTCGATAGAAAGTGTGGATTCAAGAAATCCTTAGTTTCAAGAACTCATGATTATACTCTTCTCAAGGAAGAGAACCGAGCTCAAGAACCGCACCAAGAGAAAGAGAGAGAGAGAGAGAGATGGAGAAGATGATGTTCACAACACTGAACAAGTCCTCCCCCTTCTTCATTAGAGATTGTCTCTAGAAAACCCACGAGTAGCCACTCTTGTCTCATTTTCTCCTCTTCTTTTCTCTTGAGAAAACCCTAACCTAAAATTCCTCCAACTCATCCTAATTTATAGAGGGAGAGATAGAGATGTGCGACAATGAGCAACCCTAAGCCACTCTCCTATGTTTCTATTTTTATGGAAAAAGGGATAGTGGGTTGGTCACCATTCACTGACACTTTTTTTGGCAAGTGGTTACTTTGTTCCTATTTTAAAAACATGATAGTCACATATCCCACATATTTTTAAATAATTCAACAATTTAAGGGAGCCTCTGGCAATGTCATTAATTATGAAAAATTGAAAATTATTTAGAGGAGTCACACGCATAGACATTAGCCATATTATATCTAGATTGATTGGGATTAACCCATCTCCTTTTCTAAGTAAGTACCTTGGCCTTCTTATCACAGTCATTTTGTGGCAAAATGGCATGATAGCATCTTCATAAATACCCACTATTGCATACTAGGGTAAAAAATTTCGTCTGGAAATCTATCAACTGCTTAATGTACACCTTGAATAAGAGTGATTTCTTAGAGATCCTCAGCCTTGGCATGAATAGGAGGCATGTCAAGAGGCATAGGTGCCATCACAGAAAGCTGCCATGCATAATGTTCTTAACCCCCATGAGTTGCGATTGCATACTTGACAATGGTTGAGGGCGACTTTAGGTAACCCAAAGGGAAGTTTAGAGATTTATATGGTGTTGGGATCCCTCAAGGGGAAATGCTTGGTGCCTAGTGTGCAACACCCCGTATTGTACTTAAAGGGAAAATTTGTAATTTTACTTCCATAATGGTAAAATTATCATTTCATATGTTTTGCACATACCATGAGTGGTTTAGGGACCCTTTGGATTGAGTTAGAAGTGTAGAATCCAACTTAGACCATGAACTTGTCAAGTCCTAAAGTTTTCCCAAGAGTGTATTTAGGGTAATTTCATGAGCACACCTGTCAATTCCGAGTGAATTAGAATACAAACTAGATATCATTGGAAAGCTCTAGGAGACTAATTTCCAACGCTTTAAGGCTCCGTCTGTTCGTCTAGATTTGGACTAAATTCGGTGGATTTCATATTTTGATTCTAGTGATAGGACATTTTCCAAGCAACTGGGTGCACGGGATTAAAATCCCTTGAATAACCTGAAAATCCAATGGAAACCAAATAAGCTTGCAAGAAAAGCTTTACGTTTCCATATCAGAATGTTGGATTTGTCCACAAATCCGACAAAAATGCTTTTGCAAAGTGCTTGGTCGTTACCTCTCCCGGCAAAAAAATCTTCGATAGCTTTTTCTTATGGTTAAGGCACCTTTGAGAGATTCCACTATTCCTTGCTCTCGTTGCTTTTGAAAGTCTAATCTTACTCTTCTATAAAGAAAAAAACTCCAATAATTCGGCAATCATTTTATCCTATACCCTATATTATTTGATTATTGTTCTATGGAATTCTTGAAACTATTTTTTCCGACGATCCAAACTCCTCTAATTTCCAAAGAAACCAAAGAATCATGTTGGAATCTTGGAAAAAATCATTCGTAGAAGAGGAAGAGAAAGAGGAAGAGGAAGTTGAAGGCCGGGAAGTTCCTTTGAATGAACTTGATTTAGATCCTAACCCTAGCCCTGCAGGCGGTGCAAGGTGGAACTTTGGTTGCTTGTTCAAGACATTGGCGACGAAATCTGAATTGGTTCTCCAGATGTACCGTCGTGATCTTAAGGAATTCAGCTCCGGCCTGAAGAAGGAGACACAGGTGATCCGTGAAGCTACCAGTCGCACTATGAAGGAGCTTCCGGTGTCGATCGATGTGGGCACATCGATCGCATAGGAATCACTCGAGTCGGTTGGGCAAGCAGTTGATGACTTTGGGAGCTCTGTATGGCGTGGGATGGCTGAGATCATCTCTCAAGGTAAGGATGCTCTTCTCATTGTGGATCTTGAAGGTGATTCTTCTGATAGCTAGTATTTAAGTAATCCCAATCTGAATTCAAAGCGGTATAGTAGATTCCAGGCGTAGGTTCAGGCAATTTAAACAGATTTGGGTACTTACTGTGAGGAACCTGAGGATTTGGATGACTTCAATAAGTGGAAATCAGGGTTTGCACTTGAGGAGAAAACTGAGGAGGTTGAGGATTTATGTGGGGAGAATGGGGTTATGGGGGGGATTTATACAGAGCTTGTTCCCAATGCGATTGATCGTGAGACGTTCTGGAGTCGCTACATTTATAGGGTTTACAAGCTCAGGTAAGTGGAGGATGCTAGAACTAATCTTGCAAAGAGAGTGATTTCTAGGGAAGAGGAGGAAGAATTGAGTTGGGATGTTGATGACTGTAGACATCGGCGTTCGGGAGGGGTTCGGATGCCCCCACCCACCCATGGTTTTCGGGTCCACTCTTCAACGCCTGAAGCCGATGCGTGAGAGGTTGCTAACCCTTTTATAAGAGGGTTAGTCTTTTCTTGGAGTCGCCACCAACTCGGGGTTAACCGATAGAGTTAGACATCGGTTCTCCTCTTCGGGTGAAAATGAGAAGTCTAGACCTAGAGGTCTAGGGGTTTGACTCTTTGTACTGGTCTGAGTTCCTGAGATTTAGGGTAAGTTGTTTAGTTGCATTTGGGGAAGGTGTTAG
>JAOXJP010104712.1:0-14281 GCA_025762735.1 Platanus orientalis | reverse complement strand
ACTGAGAAAGAGTTCGAGGCCTTGGCCAAGGGAGCCGGATTCTCCAATTTTCGACTTGTGTGTTGCGCTTTTAACAGCTGGGTCATGGAATTCTGTAAAAAGATGTGAATTTCCTTTGGCTTGAGCAGTCATTGCTTGTGATTTTGGACCTGTGTCTCCCTTTTCGAGTGTGGATTTCTGTCTTTTATTTTCCACCTCTACCTTCTGGTTTCTGCTGTGTTTTACTTAATAAAAAGAAATCACAAAGCTACTGCATGTTATTTCTCCTATCAAATAAAAGTTTTTGAAGGGATAACATATGATTTTCTTGAAATTAGTATCTTCACAAGGAAGGAGTGTCCTTTTACTTTGAAGCACGATGATGAGAGGGACCAACTTTTATTGATGAGGGGGACCAACTTTTATGGCTTGGTAGTGAAAGGTTTTGATCGGATGAAATGAGGATAGGACACTGTCATGGATGTGGCCTGCATTAAACGTTTGAACCATAGCAACTTGGAATCCACCAAATCATAAATCAATCATTAAACAAAATTATCTGTATATGACACCACTTATATTATCTTCTTCCTTCATTGGAAAAACTATATTATCTTCTCAACCCTTACTCCTAATTAAAGTATCACTGAAAAACTATACAAATCCCACTATCTTCTGATATCGATCTATAATCTTGGTCATAACTTTTCCAAATTAACTCATCTTTGCAAGATCTTTGTCATTAACGGCTTGTCTTTAACATATACATATTCTAATAGTGTCGGCCACTGCTCAATCCGCTTAACGGCCTGTCTTTAAACTTTTCTGCACCGATGTGTCAGCCCTTATGTCATTCCAACTTTAGCCACTCTCTAAGTTGTCTTACCAAATCTGGCCTCTAAAATCTCTTTCCCATAAATCAAGGGTCTCTGAAAACCCTCTAGGGAGTTCCATTTTCTTCGTGATGGGTCGTGCTCCAACATTATTTATCTTTTTGCTTGTTAAGCTTTTGGGTTATTAGGTTATATTAATCAAAAGCAAAAATGTGTACAACCATCGACGTCTCTGGAGACAATTCTAAGTATGATGAGGAGGGGAGAGGAGAATCAATCATTATAATTTTTTTCGTCTATTAAAATAGACAAGGAAGCAATAAAGTACACCCTGAAGAGTAATATTGGTTGGACTAAGCTAAGGATACTTAGGGGTGGGTGTCAGTATTTTTTGGAAAGAAAGATAATTAAGCTTGAGCAGATTGAAGTACCCTTACATCGTCTGCAAGAGTCTTCTCCAACCAACAAGTTTCAATCTTTCAATGATACGCCCCATATGGAGCTAATAGTTGGCTGGGAATTTGGGATAACCCAAAAAAACAAAAGAACTTTTGGTGGTTTAAATGAAAGAGATCTTAAAACAGAATAGCCTTGCTTGCCCAGTGGAATTGGACTCGGAGATAATAACTAACACTTGAAAAAACATCTTAAAAGATATTTTGGTTAATGCACCAATGGTCTTTGTGCATTTAATAGCCAGGAAATTTATCAAAAAATCGTTAATGCTTTTTCATGGCCCTTGGGATAGCAAAGAAGGCACAAGTGGTTCCCTGGTTAGTCCTTCCTCACTTTTCTTCTGCACCATAGTTTAGTGTATATATGAGAATAAGAAAAAGGTCAAATTATTTCTATTAGAAGTGGTTTCCAAACTCTTCATTAAAGAATGGGAAAGGATCTACGACACTTAAATTTATTTGTCCCCCAAGTGTCTCCACACCATAGGCTAATATGATTTTTTGAATTTCGTGCCTCTTTTAAATTAGGAGCAATCACTTTTTTATGGTTATAATCCTATATACCCCAATTTTTGGATATTATTTTTTCATTTGAAATTAGTTTACTTTTAATCTTATACACCTCATCTTTTGTGTGTGGGGACATGGGACAAACGAATTGGGTGGTGCACATCCTTTCCCTCAAAGAATTATTAACAAAAGGAAAAAAGGCTTTTTGGGTTTTTTGGGTTGTCCTTCATGCAGAAGTTGTGTAGAAATTTGTGCAAAAATGATCTCTAGCTTTTTGGGTTGTGAAGGGGCAACGTGGCTTTTTGGGTTGTGAAGGGACAACGTGGTCGGAGCTAACTAACTTCATAGATGATAGCTTGATCATATTCTTCCACCTGTAGAATCAGTTATCTTTTAAATTTCAAATTATTTCAAGGATAGGCATTTATTATCTCATTTATTACATTGCCACGTGGCTCAATCCTAGCCATCATCTTGGTGGTAATTTTATGGTGTAAACAATGCCTCCTTATCTCTTTAAATTTGTAAAATTTGAAGAAACATAGTATAAAGAATCAAAATTTAATGGCTCCTTTTTGACAGAAATGTTTTTATAGCCATTTTATCATGGTTGAAAATTTTCGTTCAAGGCCAATTTTTCTGCGGTAGAAATATTATTTTTATAAAGGAATTACAACAGAATTAGCCATTTTTTTACGTAAGAATTTGTTTCTTCGATGGAATATTTGATAAATGGAATTAGCCATTTTCACAAAAGAATTTGTTTCCTCCATGAAAGATTTAACTATGGTAGAATTAGTCATTTTCACAGAAGATTTATTTCTTCTACGAAATATTAACTATGGCAGAATTAGCCATTTTCTATAAAAGAATTTATTTCTTCCACGGAAAATTTTACTACGGTGGAATTAGCCATTTTTTTGAAAGATTTCACTATGGCAGAATTAGTTATTCACAGAAGAATTTGCTTCCTCCATGAAAGATTTGACTATGGCGGAATTAGCCATTCTTTATGGAAGATTTATTTTTCCCACGGAAGATGTATGGTGGAATTAAATCATTATCTATTCTTATGAAAGATTTACAGTGAATTGGCCACTATCTCTTCTATGGAAGATTTACAGTGGAATTAAGCCATTTTCATGAAAGAATTACTTCTTCGATAGAAGATTTCACTACGGCAAAATTAAGCTGTTATCATTGAAGAATTTACCTCTTCCTTGAAAGATTTTATTACGGCAAAATTAAGCCATTATCTCTTCCTATGAAAGATTTACGACGAATTGGTCATTTTTATGGAAGATTTACGACGGAATTAAGCCGTTCTCTCTTCTTGTAAAAGATTTACGGCGAATTAGCCATTTTTATTAAAGATTTCACTATGGCGGAATTAGCCGTAAGTGGGTTGTTGTAACTATTTAGAGCCTTTGGTCTGAATAGTCCACAAAGGGATGTCCCTTTGGTTATTGGAATGGTTGATGCGCCCCAAATCTCTCATATTGTGGTGGCACATAACCATCATAATTGGTATCATCATGATAATGGCCATAATACCCATGATAAGATGGATATTCACCAGACTTATAGGGTGATAAATGCCCCCCAGGCTGTTGGAATGGTGGTTGCCCACCAAATCTCTCACATTGTGGTGGCACATTATCATTATAGCCATTATTTTGGCAATCAGAGCCATTTAAACTATGATAATTTGATTGTTGTTGACCAACCTCATGAAGGTAGTTAAGAACGGAGTCCATTGTATGGCTGAAATATTTTAATTAAGTCATTTGTGCCGTCAAAACTTCAATTAATCTTTTAATTTAATGAACAATATCATGAATAGGATTTAAAATGAATTCCATCATCATTGGTGACTTGTTTCCTTGTGGTTGTAAAGCCTTTTTTCTATCTACGGCTTTTTGTCCAGGCATTTTGGCTTGTCCCACTGAACATGCCAAAAAAGATGTTGACACAAAAATCTTTTGGATGCACGCGGGCGTGTCAGTGCCACATGAGCACAAATTTTTATTTCATCTTAGACGCCAAGCGCCGAATCAAACAATGAGACCGAGTGTTGTTTTCAGTCGTCTAATCAGCCACCAAATCAAGAGAAATCAGGCGATTACGAGGGGGAAAGTTCTTCCCTCTATGAGTTCATTTTGCCTCTATGAGTTCTTAAAGCAAATGTCATGACAAAATTAGAAAAAATAAAACTTACTGAAATAATATTTTATTTATGAAATAAAATACTTACAACATGCTTAAGACAACAACATATATAAAAGTGATGATAATAATGTCATTGTTCAGCACAACAATGATCCAAGGCAGTAGTGGTGCTGTTGTAAAAACTAGGGTTATGATGTTGTTGCTATAACCAAAAGATGGTGGGAATTCTATTGTAACCTGTAGAAATGGTAGTGAAAGATGGTGACTTTGCAACTTGTAGAGGAATTAAATCAACTCCAAAAGGTGGAAATATGGTGTAATTTGTGGAGGAATTAAATCAATTAAACTCCAAGATATGGGAGGATGGTGTAGACATTGTTGCAGCCTGTAAAATGGTAGTGGAATATGGATGGCAATGGGTGGAAGATGGTGATGGTATAACTTGTGAAGGAATTAAATCAAACTCCAAAGGGTTGAAATGTAAAGGTATGCCTATAGAGGAATTGAATCAGTCTCCAAAAGATGGAGTGGTGATGTCATACTTGTAGAGGAATCAAATCAACTCTTTAGATATGAGTTGAAATCTACAGAGGAATTGAATCAACTCTAAGAAGTTCTTGTAAGAGGAGACTAAGTTAAACTAAGGTTAAAGTTTCCTATGAAGGAGAAAGATATGTTATATCATGCTTTTTTGAATTTGTGTGGAGTTGGTTTTGGAGTTAGTCCCTTTCTTCAATGTTCTAATGCTATTTATAGACAAAATGGGTAGTTATATTCAGTTAGCAATCACTGCCACATGTCCTATGATCTGCAACATTAGTAAACTGTAGAAACCATCTTTTGAATGCTCCTCTAGCCATTTGTCCAGATAACTGTTTTCATAGATAATGACTTGACAACTCATCTAGTAACCGATTTTTTTCAAAATCCTTGAATGGAAACATGCCATCTATCTGATAACTAACTTCGTAGATGATAGCTTGATCATATTCTTCCACCTGTAGAATCTGTATCTTTTAAATTTCAAATTCTTTCAAGGATAGGCATTTATTATCATATCTATTACATCGCCACATGGCTCAATCCTAGCCATCATCTTGGTGGTAATTTTATGGTGTAAATAATTATATTTTGTAACCCTTGAAAGTGAATCACTCCTTCCAAAATAGAATATGTATATGTAATATGTTTAAAGACATAAGATAAATCTACAATCTTTACCTTGGCTTAAGAAAATTAAATGCTACATTTCATCTGCATCTTTTCCAAGATACACAGCTTCTTAGATGTGTTCAACACACTCCACTTGGCACACATTTCTTGGACCATGTAAGAGATTACCATTGCTTGTCTTAGTGTTCCTATTTGAGCACCCTAGCAAGTCCATCCCTAGCAATAACATTCACTCCACTTGAAACCCAAATGAAATCTCTTGGGATTTATTCATTTTTGTTTATTTTTTTTAGATAAGTAAATAATTTTATTGATCACAGAAAAAGAATTAGAATCTTATATATATACATGAAAAAGCATCCCTCAAGATTGTATCTTTAAGATTAATAGGGAAGTCATTGGGATATAGTATTTCTTCCTTTAAAGAAAAATTCATGGCAGCAAGGATATCTGTAGGCTGATTCGCCTCCCTCCATGTATGGTTTATCTCAAACTCTTCCAACCTTAAATTAGCTTGCTTGGGCTCATCAGAAGGTTGACCCAGTGACAAGTGAAAGTTTTGCTCTGAGTTACAATGTGAGTTTAATGATTGAAATGTGTTTTTTTTTTTTTTAAATAAAAAATATTTAAGTTTGCATCATATTGTTAATGTAGGCATACCATGGAAACCAATTGAAAGGTTGTTTGGAAAGCCAATACACATAAGGTATGAGTTGAATTATATGTCGAACATATGAAGAAATATGGTCGGCATAGAGGAAGCGTTCCTAAAGATGGTCATACACAATTTGCAAAAGCTTTTAAGGAAAAAAAAACATGATTACACGTCAATCCAAGTATAGCATCGCTGGGATTATGTGAAAGAATCTTGGAAAGCATGGAAGACTCTAACAAACAAAAGTGGTCTATGATGAGATCCTGAACTCTGCACATTTGAGGCAACAAATGAACAGTGGCAAGTATATAGCAAAGTATATACCTATATTAAATATGTATTTAGATCATAAATATCTCTATTATTGTTCCTTATATATATATATATATATATATATATATATATATATATGCTTGTCTATAGGTAAACAAATATGCAAGGCAGTTTAAGACAAAGGATATAGAGTATGAGACTGAATTAGATATGATATTTGGAGGGACAGTAGCTGCTAGTGAAGGCATGACGTCACCAAATGTTGATCCAACTCTATTCGATAATATCATTGATGATATGACTTATGATGATGTAGTAGAAGATGTAAAGCTAATATCAGAGATTCCAAGTGGCTCGTTTAAATTTCTCATCATAGAAATTAATGATGGTAATGCAAACATGCAAGGTTTACAACATAGGAAGCCAAAGGAATGCGAGACAACAATGAATACTAACAAAAAGATGAAAAAGGAACGTAGTGTCTCTACTGGGATGACGACATGTATCGAAGTATTGTGTAATAGTATTCCTGAGTCTGACAAGAAGAAGGAGATAGAAAATATGCCTCCTATAGATCCCATTATTGCTTCTGTTGAAAAATTGAATGATTTTCCTAAGGTGAAGCTTGCAGGAAAATTGTACTTGTTTGCAATTGATACTTTGTTCTTGAAGGCAGAGTATAAATCAACCTTTTTGGGTATGAAGAAACCTGAAGTTTACTTGACATGACTGAAGATGAAATACAAGCAACACAGTGAAGAAAATTTAAGTGATGAAGATTACATTATTTCCCTTTCTTAAGGTTCTATATGTTGTTGTTTTATGTTTAACAAACCATATGATTTCTTTGAATAAAAACTCATAACTTATTGAGATAAATAAAGAGAATTTTGGTATGTTTTATTGGATGTTGAACATAATATTTTGTGACAATGTGGTAAATTGGTATGACAGAATTATATATTTTTTACTTTTTAGACAATGATGAAGGTTAGTGGATACATTATCTTATGATGAATTAATTGTAGTCTTTCTTTTTGTTAAAAGTTTTGGTATGTATTACATGATATTAATGGATTCACTAACTTTGTAGATATATCTATCAGATGGATCTATTTGTGAAGAAAAAAAATTCTAGTTTTATGTATCATATGGCATCATTACATAAAATATTATATAAAAAAGCCATGTAGAATCTCCAAAGTTTTTAGTTATAAGCACGTGGAGGAACTAGTACTAGATGAGAATGGGCATATGATCCCATGTTATCAATTACTTCGCATGGATAGATATGTATTTCATAAGTTATGTTTTGCTTTGAAAGAAATGAATTTATTAAAGGACACATTGCAACTCATAGTAAAAGAATAAGTAGCCACTTTGGGTTGTTGGTCATAACAAAATGAATAAAGACATGCAAGATTGGTTTCATCACTTTGGGGAGATAATAAGCAAAAAGTTTAATAATGTGTTGAAAGCGATAGTTAAGTTTTCATGCGAGTTGATGAAGCCACCTACACCAGATGCATTGGAAAATACACCTGCAGAAATTCAAGATAACTGAAAATACTATCCGTAGTTTAAGGTAAATTGTAGTTTTTATAGGTGACTTTTTTGCATTCCTAAATTATAATTTTATTTATTAACTTCAATATTATTATGAATGAAGGATTGCATTGATGCAATTGATGGCACTCATATAAGTGGGGTCATTCCAATAGACAAGCAGATACCATTCCGTTTGGGGTGAAAGAGTGAATGCACAAAGAATTTCATTTTTGTTTGTAATTTTGACATGCAATTTATATTTGTGTTAGCCGATTGGGAAGGTACAGTTCATGATTAGAGGGTTTCTTCTGAAGCCACAAGTAATCCTAGGTTGAATTTTTCGCATCCTCCATCTGGTAATGATAATGTGAGATAATTGTTTTGTTATGACTATTTTTTTCATACATTTATAAACAAGCTTTTCATTTTCATGTATTTTTTGTATATATTAAGTAAATATTATTTATTAGATGCGGGTTATCAAAACATCCCTGGATTTCTTACACCATATCACAATACTCGTTATCATTTTCAAGATTTCCATCATGGTGCCAAATATATGACTAAGGAGGAGCACTTTAATTTTATTCATTCCTCATTAAGGAATGTGATAGAGTGGTGTTTTGGTGTACTTGAAGCATGGTTCTCAATACTTAAAAGGATGGCTCCATATTCTTTTAAAATACAAGTAATGATCAACATCGCATGTATGGCACTGCATAACTTTATATGTCAACAAGCATTTCTAGATGACTTGTTTGCTAGTTATGAGAATAATCATGTGCATATTGATGATGATGATATGATAGAGGAGAGTCAGGAGCCATGCAATATAGACACAGTTCAAGATGTGATTGCTCAATAGATTTATGATGCATTCCATTGACTTATGTCTCTTGTTCTTCTATTTGGGGTGATTCATGTGAAATGCTACTAAGACTATGTAAAAAAGTGGTATGGTGGCATTTTTATATCTATTTGATATATACATAAATTCATATTTCCTATTTAAGGAGTCTAAGCATTTTTTATATTTACTAAGAAGCTTATTGTTTTATTTAAAAAAATTGTAATTTAGTTTTTTATTTTTAATTTTTGTTAAAATTTATTTTCCAACAGCAACTATCAAAAGTAATCCAAACAGCTCAAAACAGTTTTTGCTATTCTACGGCTATTTTAGAAGTAACAAACCAAATAACATAGTTCAGCTTACAACTTTCACACAGCAAGCGCACCCACAATGGCACCATAACCGCAACCACAACAGCTTTTGCACAGTGCATCCAAACACCCTCTTAGTAATTCATAAAGTTCTAACTAGAGAACATTTTACATTGCAATCCTACCAGTAAAAGCAAAAATTGTTGCACCATCTTCATTTATGACAAGACCACCATAGCCAGCTATTCCTACAGTTAAGGAACTATCACAAGATAGAGACCACCTTCAGTGTTTTGGAGGAATCCAAAAGCAGGTTTTAGTCTAACACGACATGACCAAAGTTTCAACCTCCCATTTATTAATAATAAAGTCATGAACCGGGTCATTTAGAAGTGCATGATTTTCTCCTTCCTGATTTTGGCCTTTACCTCAAACTTGATATTTTCAACCACTTTTTCTCTAGGTTGGCTTCTATTCTTAAATCGATTTCTCTCTCCAAATATGAAAAGGAGAAGCATTAAATGCAAATTTGACAATTTGAAAATCAATATCTCTCATCTTAGGCTATGTCTGTTTGCAAAGATTTTGATGGAAAATTTAAAAAAAAATGTGAGAATATATATATATATATTGGAAAAATTGGAAAATGATATCCTACACCTACATTTGTCTATAAGGACATGGAGGAACAAAAAAATTGGGTGTAGGCTAGGAGATCCTTTTCCAATTGTGAAACATAACTTTCGACCAAGAAAAAATTTATTTTCTCACTTCTTCAAGTTTCTGTCAAAATCTTTGCAAACAGACAAAGCCTTAAAGAATCTTTCAATCCATTTGCACTCAGAGAAAGCCATACTAACTCTTCTATGAAATGGAGTTAAAGATTTGAACATTTCCATCCAAATGAATGTAGTGTATTCACATTGAAAGAAAAGATGGTCAGTCCATATAACTCTGTTCTGATCGTCCTGGTCCAATCTCTCAATCAAGTGTAATGAATCACAAATATCTTTTATTCTTGTTGACAAAGTAGGGAGTAAGCTTTAGCCGCTTTGAAACATAATATTTGTGACTAGGCTTCATCTACTCAATCCAGCTTCACATCTTATGTTCTCCTCATAAGTTTTAATTAAGACACCATTCGGATGCCACCTGTCCTGTTGAAATGGTGTCTTTAATTGACACGGCTCTTGTTGAGAGCCATGTTATGGCTTTACACAATTTTGGAAAGTTTCATGGTTTAAAACGAGGGTTTCTAAGGTGTGTAATTGGGTTTCTCTCTCTTAAACTGTGGAACTTGGGTTTGGAAGAAAGAGGCAGCCACATGGTCTCTTGTAATCTCTTATTTTGCTCATAGTGAAAAGCTCTTTTGATTGCCTTCACCCGTGGATGTAGGCTTTAAGCAGAACCACATTAAATCGTCTTGTGCTTTGTGTGTTTGTTGTTTGCATTAATTTCTTCTTCTATTTATTGTTGTGTACAATCCAAATCTAGGCTTCCACACAACAATTGGTATTAGAGCCCTAGTTTGCAATTAGGGTGTTTCGACATGGTGGCTAGGTACGAAGTAAAGAAATTGGATAGGCATAATAATTTTAATCTATGGTACGTGAAGATGCGTACGTTGTTGGTTCACCAAGGACTGGCTAAAGTGTTGGTGGGGAAGGAAAAACTTCTTATGACAATGTCGGAAGATGATAAAGAAGAACTCAACCTCAAGGCACTCTATGCGATTCAGTTATACCTGACTGATGAGGTGTTGCGAGAGGTTGTAAAAGAGGAGTCTATGGCTAGGCTATGGCTCAAGCTGGATAGCCTGTACATAACCAAGTCTCTCATGAACATGTTGTATTTGAAACAACGTCTCTATACATTGAGGATGAGAGAAGGTATGTTTGTGAAAGCCCATTTGGACGAATTCAATAAAATCACTATGGATTTGGAAAACATTGATATTAAAATTGATGATAAAGATCAAGTTATCATTGTTTTGTGCTCTTTACCTACATTATATGAACACTTTGTTATGACCTTACTCTATGGAAAATATATCATCTCTATGGAGGATGTTAAGGCAACATTGCATTCTAGGAAATTGAGGAAGAAAGTATCTGGAGAAGAGGGTGAGGAGCAAGCAAATGGTTTGTTTGCGGGAGGAAGAATAAAAAAAAGGTTTTGAAAGTGATAAAAGTCGTTCTAGGTCCAAATCTAAAGGAAATGACAAGATGCGGTACTTTTGTTGCAAAGAACATGACCACATGAAGAGGGATTATCCAGAGCGTTCTGATAGGAAGAAATGTGATAGTCCTAGTACAGCATTTGTAGAAGAACATGAGGAATACATTGGAGATGTTCTCACAGTCTCCAAAGATATGGACACATTTTTCATGATGAATGAATATTAGATTCAGGTTGTCATGTTCATATTTGCTCTAAGAAAGAATATTTTGATACATTCCAAGAGAAGAAGGAAAGTTTTATTTCTTTGGATTTGATGTCACGGGTGTTGGAACAGTGAAGATCAAGATGTTTAATGGAGGGGTTTGTACTTTGGGTGGTGTGGCATATGTCCCAAAGATGCAAAGGAATTTAATATCCTTAGGCCGGTTGGACTCTAAGGGTTGTAGATATTCAGCTGCAGGTGGAGCCATGAAATTCACATGTGGTTGTTTGGTCCTGATGAAGGGAGAAAAATGTGGTGATGGTTTGTATCATATAAATGTAGCATGAAATTGAAGTAACCTTGATGAATATGATCAAAACCTGTGTGTGTGTGTGTGAGAGAGAGAGAGAGAGAGAGTTGAGAGAGAATGCTCTAGCTTTATGGAAGTATGCCAAAACATGAGAGCTGCTAATAATAATGATAAAAAAGCTTTCTTAGAGCTTAAAAGCTTAGTGGTCATATGGAAATTAAAGTTTATATAGAGATATATATGCAACTTGTTTCCTTCTAGGACTCCACTTCATATTTAGTGTCTTGTTTCTAGCTTGCACTTCATTTCTGTGTAGGAGACTTGATGATGTGGCAATGCTTGATTGGTTGTTTGAAGAGACTTGCATGCTTGCGCATCATCCTTAACTGAGTGAGAATCAACTTCATCTCCATCTGATCCCTTGATTTATGGGATCTTGCAGATATGATAAAGTTTATTTGAAGTAGGTTTCTTGTTTATAATGCAACTTGCACATATTTTGAGATCTGTGCAAATTGAGAAGTCTTGTGTGAGTAAGACTCTTTCCATTAGGTTTATGGCTATTTTTAGAGTCCAAATAACCATCCAACATGATTCCTTGGAAAACATATTGCTTTAAATAATGATTTTGTGATTCTAGCATTGTTCATCGCGATATTACTTCCTTTGCAAAGCACTGTTCATTCATTGCGAAGAAAGTTCTTCATGATGCCATCATTTTATGTGAAGAATGCTCAAAATCTTTCATGAGCCACCTTTTCTTCATGAGGTATTATTCATATATTGCAAACTAACTTCCCTTTATGGATCCTTGATTTTGACCCTCTTTCACGATAACCTATTAATCCTTCTTGATAGGGGTAATTTTGTAATTACATAATTTTTTCTGTGCCAATAGCTACCAAATTTGTGTATGATTGAGACCAAGTCATCTTAATCACGCACAATAAAGTTGCTCACAAATGAAGTAAAATTTCATTCACATACCATAGAACCATGAATCTAAATCTGACTCCAACTCTTCCAATGAAGGTTGTTTTGCACAACACAATTTATAGACTCTTTGAACATCCAAAAGTCTAATAGAAGGATAATCTCACATCAAAAAAGCCCCATTATGGCCACGTTTAAGGAACACCATACATTCTCACTCCCAGGACTCTTAATGCAACAAGGAGTTAATTCCCACACAAACTCAAACTCATCTCGTTTGTGCATCTATAAAACTAGTAAGGAGCACAAAATCAGTACTCTTTACACTCTTGGCACCCTACTATTACTTTCATAAAGTTCTAAAGTTCTTTCTCTCAAGCCTAAGGTAAGTTGAAGCACTTCATCTTCTCTATTATCTTCAAGTTTTTTCATACAACAAGTATCTCTCTTCAAGGAAGAAGCAAGTCCATTAAACTTCTATAAAATCCTCTCAAGAAGAGATCATAGAAACTTGTCTTGAAGATATTCATGGCTAGGTAAGATTTGTGTAAAGTTTATTGTTGATATTGAAGAAATTCTTGTAATTTCAAAGAAGTAATAAAAATTCAAAGTTTCATCTTCTTGTCTTTTCTTATTTATTTATGCAACTTTTGCTTGTTTACAATCTGTGAAACTTGAAGATAATAAGAGGTTTGCTGACTATATATAGTAGTAATTAACAAGGTTTTTTCACGAGTTTGGAGTAATAGTCCCCCAGATAAAATAATAAACCAACTCTTTAAAAATTGGGTAATTTGAAATCAATTATTCACTGTTTATAAAGAGCAACAAAATTTGGTTTTATAGTTATATTTCAGGTTGAGCTTGGGTTGGCCTTTGCTCTTCCCAGTCTGACCAGATTGACAATCCTAATTAGACTATGTAAATGATATAGGTGGATGATTTACCTGTTGGTAGCAATAATTTTTTATAATATTTGTCGTTGATGTTTTAGTTTGATGTATATGTTTTATATGTTTTGAGAATAAGTTCCACAAATATGAGTATGTGTTGATGATGTTGGTACCAACACGAGTGTTTTAGGCTAATCTATGTGATTAATGATATCTTCCACTTGTTAATACCAATATAGATGTTTTAGGTTGATGTATGTGGTTGATGATATAAGTGGATGTTCCAACAAATTTATATAATATATATGGTTGATGATATAAGTGGATGTTTTAGCAAGTTTTATATAGTGTTAATGTATGTATTTGATGATATAAGTGGATGTTCCAACATGTTTTAAAAAGTGTTGATGAATGTGTTTGATGATATAAATGAATATTTCAATAGGTTTTATAGTGTTGATGTATATTTGATGATATAAGCGGGTGTTCCAATAGATTTTATATGGTTGATCTATGTTTGCGCAGATGGTGCCGGTAATTGATATTTGATGATATATGTTGACCTTCACATCAAATATCGTCAAACCATGAATCAAATAAGTTATGTTAGATTCAATAGGTTAGATTTGTGGTGCTTTATATTATATAGATTAAACATTGTTTAATCAGACCATTGAATAAGTATCAAGGTCTCGATCAGTTTAACCAGACCGTTTGATAAATATTGAGGTGTCGAACAATCAAATCGGACCGTTTGATGAGTATATTAATCTTGATCAGATTAATCAGACCGTTAGATGAATATCAGGGTCTTGATCAATGTAATCGGACTGTGTGATGAATATTAGGGTCTTGATCAATTTAATCAGACCGTTCGATGAATATTGCGGTAATCAGACTCTTCGATGAATATCAAGGTTTCAATCACGTTAATATGATCATTTGATGAATATAGTGGTCTTATTACCCTAATTTAACTACTAAGCAATTTGATCATCAATTTAAC